>JAGWEN010000671.1:0-63781 GCA_018703685.1 Orius laevigatus
TTTCCATAATTGTTGTTTACCCTAGGTATAACAAATTTTTCTTTACTTCTACTTTCTTTAATTTTGACCTTTTCTTCTAATATTTCCTTATAATTATAATACATATAAAAAATAATTTTAAATATATACATTTGTCTCGGATTTAGAGTGTCGCAATCTTTTAAATTTTTTTCCCTATCCTCAGATCTTAAAATTAAAGTTAAAGTCTTATATTTTATTCTTATTATTCTTTTTATTCTTATTATTCTTATTCTCAATATCCGTCTCAAAAGTTTATTTTTTTGTTGTCAAAAAGGCCAAAATCTGGATAAAAAAGGGTCTTTTCTTGTCGAAAAGGTCTAAATTTGTCTTAAGAGTGTCTTTCCTTGTCAAATAGGCTCAATATCTGTTTCAAAAGTGTCTTTTCTTGTCAAACAGGATCAAAATCAGGCTGGAAAGTTTCTTTCCTTGTCAAAAAAAGGGCAAAATCTGGCTGAAAAGGGTCTTTTCTTATCAAAAAAGGTTCAGATTCTGCCTGAATAGTGTCTTTTCTTGTCAAATAGGCTCAATATCTGTCTCAAAAGTTTTGTCAAAAAGGCCAAAATCTGGATAAAAAAGGGTCTTTTCTTGTCGAAAAGGTCTAAATTTGTCTTAAGAGTGTCTTTCCTTATCAAACAGGCTCCATATCTGTCTCAAAAGGGTCTTTTCTTGTCAAATAGGATCAAAATCAGGCTGGAAAGTTTCTTTCCTTCTCAAAAAAGGTCAAAATCTGGCTGAAAAGGGTCTTTTCTTATCAAAAAAGGTTCAGATTCTGCCTGAATAGTGTCTATTCTTGTCAAATAGGCTCAATATCGGTCTCAAAAGTTTATTTTTTTTTGTTGTCAAAAAGGTCAAAATCTGGATAAAAAAGGGTCTTGTCATAAAGTTGTAAATTTGTCTTCGGCGTATGAGTAGACGAGCCTGCATATCCAAGCGGCTTTGAAGGTTTAGTTTTTTTTTTCAAATTGAAACAAGAACAAATAGGCTTTTTAGTCGATGTTTTTTATGTAAAAAAATGTGTCTGAATATGAATTATGAATTGAACAAGGTTGAGAAACTCATAAAGTCAAAATGAAGGTTGAATCTACCTTTTTTCCCCTTGAAATCCCTTTAATTGTTTTCGCAGAAAAGAGTGGATCGGTAGGGTTGGAAGTGACCCTGAGGGCAGTATTTATCTGGCCAGGATCGGGTGTGTAATTAAAAAAGACAAATTGGCAAAGGGTACAACAAAGTGGAGAATTATGAGGAATAATATTGGAGAGCGGGGAGCTCCGGGTGTGGGCTGTGGGGAAATAAGGTAAAAATTGTGTGTTTAAGGCGGTTGTTAAGGTATGTAATGATTAGGTGGATCGCCACGCCCTTTTCATCCCTCCTACGCCAGTTAGGCCCCTCCTACATCTCCATTTTGTACTATTTAACATCCCCCCATGTTCTCCCCACCCCACTCGACCCCCCTCCCCTCCCCATCCCCTTCAACATCACCACTTACTAAAGATTCCTTCCACGGATTTACACAGATTGAACATTTTTCCCCTTTTACCCCCGACGCTACTTCGCCCTTCATGACCCGGCCCCTATTCTCACTAATTTCCTCTCTTAAAACTCATGTTTATTCACCAAATCTACCAAGTCGACCGCTTTATATAATTACCCGACCTTTTTCAATGTATCCTTTCTCATTCTCTCACAAATCCAACGCTTTTTCAGCTCACTCGGAATGTTTAATTTTCAAATTATGACTACTATTCAGGCAGAATCTGAAACTTTTTTGATAAGAAAAGAAACTTTTCTGTTAAATTTTGACCCCTTTTGACAAAAAAGGACGCTTTACAGACTCATTTTGACCCTTTTGGACAAGAAAAAACCCTTTTCAGCCATATTTTGCCCTTTGCCCCTTTCGACAAAAAAAAAAGAAAGATTTAAAAAAAAAAGATGAAGTATGAATAAATTGTTAATCGTAATTGTAAATAAAATTTTGCCCAACTCTGATCCTAAAAAAGTACCTAAACCAATTGTTTTTCTCCTAAAATCGAATAAACCATTTTGTCATGGGAACCGATAAACAATTTCCTCAGGTAAACCAAAAATCAACACCCCAAAGTAAACCAATTTCGTCCAGTAAACCATTTTTTTCTCCAAGAAAACCATAATAAACCAACTAAACCGGTTTTACTAGAAAATCAATCCTAACCAAGTACCTAAACCAATTTTTTATCTCCCAAAATCGACTAAACCATTTTGTCATGGAAACCAATAAACAATTCCCTCTGGTAAACCAAAAATCAATACACCAAAGTAAAACAATTTCGTCCACTGTCCAGTAAACCATTTTTCGAAGAAAACCATTATAAACAAAATACAAACTAAACCAATTTTACAAGAAAATCAATCCTAAACAAGTACCTAAACCAATTGTTTTTCTCCCGAAAATCGACTAAACCATTTTGTCATGGAAACCAATAAACAATTTGTCACCCAGCTGTACCCATTCCCATCACCTGCTCCACTGGTCCAAAGTGCTCTCTTCTGGTCTAAAGTGGCTCCCTAGATTATCCAGTGCTTCGATCTGATTAGTCCAAAGTGGCTGCACCCCACAGGCAAAGTTATGGCCCTAAAAGGAGGGTCATTTCGAATGATCCTTCTAAATTTTCTAAAAAGGATATTTCGAGGGTAAATAAAAAATGAATTCAAGGAGTACAGCAAGGATGTCATCTAAGCCCACTACTCTTTTCCGTTTACATACAGGAATCATCAGCGAAACCCAAGACTTGCCTGAATGTGGTGTAGCATGCCTTAGGTTGACCTTATTTTATTGTTTGCTGGTTTAATAATTTACATTTTGTTTTACAGTTGCAATTTTTTCTCCATATTGCTTATCTCGAAGATAGTTTGTAGTCGGGGGAGTCGGCGGCCGAACGGGGGGTGGAAAATGAACGGCGGCCACTCAAGTATGGCGAGGGGGGGGGGTGTTCGGAGGACGGGCGAGGGGTCGGGGAATTCGGATCTCCCGTCTCAGTTGTGATGATGCTTCAGCCTGGACTAGTCGGGAGCGGAAACTCCTATTCGACACTCTCGCACGTCCTCACGAATCACAACAAGTCATTCACTATCGACGCTATACTCGGAATACGACATCACAACCAATCCGCAATTGATTACTCAACTAGCAATCCAGGTAGGACCGTCCACAGAGTGACATTGTGAAATCAAAATGGCAAATAGACGAATCCACATTTCCTTGGTATATAAACCTTGTGTTTATATAATTATTTTTTTTTGTGGCTTTCACCTTCTATTTGCTTATCTCAACTTTTTGGTCATCACCCAGAATCTTGCTAAAAGGTCAAACCATAGAAAATGTGCTATGAGCCTGTCCAAACCTGTCGCTTACAACCTTCAATTTCGTGACTCAATGAAACTACTTTATTAACCGTTTTCGTTGATACTTTTAGGAAAATGAATGCGGCTATAGTCCCATAGAATTGTCGTAATGAAATCAAAATGTGTAGAACGACACAGGTTACCTTTGTCATCGAGGGATTATACATCTTTCTCCCTTACCTACTCGATCAATCATCAATGAACTGATACCTCAGATTGTAACCCACAAACACCATTCTAGTGAATTAGATGATTATTATGTAGGTAGTATTTGATTGCTATACAATTAGCTCTACCATTTTGAGTTCTGACGTTTGTTTAGAGCCATTTAAATTGGGAGTAATTTCCTAATATCAAAAATTAGCAATCCCAAAAATGAAAGTTTCCTTATCAGTCATTTGTAAACCATAAATGGTAACGACATTTGAGTTCATATAAGTTCTTTGTTATTCTCATTTTTCAAATGACACTAGTCCCAACTTCCTAGGACTTTTCGTTTTCCCATAGGAGCCATGAAAGTATGGCAAATGAGATATATTTAAAAAATCGGGGATGTTTTTGAGTTATCAAATGTTGGCAATTTCTAAACGGTTCAAAATATCGAAATTTGACCATAGTAATTTTGGTAATTAAATTACCTTTAAAACGAGACTAATACTGACTGTCTAGGACGTTCTCTAGTGAGGGCAAATGTATAAAGTGAACAATTTTATCAAAAATCGGCCGTAAAAAAAGTGTCATTTTTGAACATTGATATCTCCTGAACGGCTTGACCGATTTAGGCTTTTAAAAGCTCATTAGACGCAGAATTTAATAATCTTTCTTTTTTTACTTCGTAGTTAAGTCGCTAAAATGCATTGTTTTTGCGCTAGAGATCAAAAACTGAAAAAATTCCAAAGGCCGGTTTTTTAGGGTGACGAAAATATGGATTTAGAACCACCTAATGGTCCTATACGATATAGAATCTAACCGGAACTAAAAAAAAAGGGTCATTTTTGAAAATCGATATCTCCTGAACGGCTGTACCGATTTAGGCCTTCAAAAGCTCATTAGACGCAGAATTTAATCATCTTTCTTTTTTTACTTCGTAGTTAAGTCGCTAAAATGCATTGTTTTTGCGCTAGAGATCAAAAACTGAGTGCCAAATCTTATGTTGTGAAAGTGGGAAATCAAGATTAAGTTGCCACCTAGAAATATAATTTTCGGAAAAAACGCGTTTAAAAGCTCAAAAATCGAAAATTGACTATTTTTTCCTTGGCTCAATAATATACAAAATATGAATCGGAGAAAGTTTCCATTTAAATCCACATCTTTAAATTCTTAAAATCCCATCTTTTATTCTATTTCTAAATGCGAATCCCTGTTTTTGATTGCAGATTTGGATTCCAGGCCAATCTTAAACTCTTGATCTTAAGTTCTTGCGTTCTCTGATTTTATTGCCAAAGAAGATGAATTTTATTTGCAACTTTTCTTGAAGCGAAACAATTGACGCTCAATTTTTCCAACGAAAAAAAGTGAGTGCATTTTTGTTGTACTTCTAATTTTCTTTTTTTCGAATTTCCCTGCCCGATCCGTCAAGTCACAAACGAAAAATCATTTTAAAAAACAATTCTGGCCCAAAATTTTTTTTTAATCTGCACAAAAATTTAAATCTTTACGTTTTTTGGGGCGTTGAGTACAAATATGATGTTGCTCTTGCTGGGCAAATTTTTCCTGGGGTAGTTTCCTTAGTGTTAAGCGGTTATTTTAAGCGATAACTCAAAAAATATTCGTCCTAGAATTTTTTATTTGATTCCATCGGATTCCTCATGCAATTTTACATAAGAATCAATAGTTTTTTTGTCGATTTTCAAAAATTAATATTTTGACTTTAAGGGGTGGTGATTCTCAATTGAGGTGAAAATAGCTATAGAGTATGGAATATACATATTAAGCTTATATTAAATACAAAAACTAACAACAAAATTAATTAAAGATTCTTTATAAGTACAAAAATTAAATTTTAAAAAAACATTTCTGATATGGAGGAGCAGGAGGCACCCTACACTATTCACCTTTTCGATTTTTTCGAATGGCTGCCATCAAATCGTTTATTTCGAGTGTTTTCCATGTCCTTTCGACATCAAACGAGGCGACTGCTTCCGCTAGTTCAGTTTGAGCTTCATTTATCCTTTCGACAAGCTCCTCGTTATTTCCTTCGATGTCACTATCCAGTAGGCTCTTTCTTACCTCACACCTTACTTTTGTATCATCTCCCTGAAAATAACAGATATTTTTATCACATTCATGTGCTGTAGAACACCCCCAAAAACTCAAAAAATTGTCAGTTTTTTGGTACTATTTAAGGGTAGCTCATGTTAATTAGTACACTAAAGTACATTACCTCCACCTTCAGCTTTGTAAATTTCTCCATTGTTTCCTGGATCGGTCCTTCAATGAGTGAAGCGAACATAGCTGAAGGTTCATTCATTCTGTTAATGGACGGAATAATCTAAAAAGAAAAATATAAATAAATATACTAAAAAATGAATCCTTTGCAAATATACCAATACTGAGGCGAAAACACAATACCCATAATAAAAAACAAACGCAAAAAACTCACAATTTCGGTTTTCATTTCCTCGGTTTTGACGATATCCTTTGTTTCTGAAATTCAAAAAGATGAAAATTTAAAAGGTCTGGTAGTTATGGAAGTGGATTGAACACCCAAAATGGAAACGTTCTCCAAAAATTTGGTGAATTTAGGTGGTTTTCTACCAAAACTATGGATTTATTGGGTTTGAAATGGAGCCCCTGACGTTAAATCAGGCTCAAAATCCTTATACATATGTACCTACCTATGTACCTACCTCTGAATTTCTCCATCAATGGCTGATGATTGCTAGCAATCGTTTTGGTCTTAAGAAGTTTTTTTCTATTTAAAAAAAAAAAAACGAAGTAGGTAGGTAATAAAAATAATATAAAATAAATAAAGCTAATAAAATAATAATTAATTACGTGAATAAATTAAAAAGAAAAGAAAAGAAAGCTTAACATCAAGTCATACCTCAATCTATCCTTTGTTTCCATTAATTTCTCATTCTTATTTCTTTTTTGGGCCAATTCGATGAGTTGACGTTTTGAATTTAAACCCTAAAAAGGACAAAATTCTAGCAAATTTTTTTTTTTCTCTTTTACCTACTTCCAATTTTACTTCCAATTTTGTTTTCCATTCGGCGAGCTCTGCATAAGGTTTTTTTTTATTAGTGGCGCAATACCTCAGGTAATTATTTTCCCAACGAATACACTGTAAAAAATATTCTTAAATGTAATACAGGAGAATTAGAGTTTGAAATTGCATAAGGTGCACTATTTTATTTTATGATTTTATATTGTTTAGGACCATTAGTTTGTTGTAAAAAGTTCTAAATCCAAATTTGCGTTCCCCCCTGTGCTTCGTCCGCCATTTTGAAAAAAAAACGGCCAAATTTGGCGACTTAACAACGAAGTAAAAAAAAAGAAAGATTATTAAATTCTGCGTCTAATGAGCTTTTGAAAGCTAAAATCGGTCTAGCCGTTCAGGAGATATCGAAAGTCAAAAATGACCCTTTTTTTAATATCCGGTTTTTGATAAAATTTCTCAATTTACTATACAGGATTTTTTTTAACTGTTCCTTTGTTTATTACCTTTCAAGGGAGTATAATTCCGACTGTCTAGGACCGCCCGTTCTCTCATGAGAGCCATAAATGTGAGCAATTTTATCGTAAACCGGAACTAAAAAAAAGGGTCATTTTTGAACATCGATATCTCCTGAACGGCTAGACCGATTTTAGCTTTCAAAAGCTCATTAGACGCAAAATTTAATTATCTTTCTTTTTTTACTTAGTGGTTAGGTCGCTAAAATGCATTGTTTTTGCGCTAGAGATCAAAAACTGAAAAAATTCCAAAGGCCGGTTTTTTCCGGTGATGAAAATATGGATTTAGAACCACCTAATGGTCCTAAACGACATAGAATCTAACTGGAACTAAAAAAAAAGGGTCATTTTTGAACATAGATATCTTCTGAACCGCTAGACCGATTTTAGCTGTCAAAAGCTCATTAAACGCAGAATTTAATTATCTTCCTTTTTGTACTTAGTAGTTAGGTCGCTAAAATGCAGTGTTTTTGCGTTAGAGGTCAAAAACTGAAAAAATTCCAAAGGCCGGTTTTTTCCGGTGATGAAAATATGGATTTAGAACCACCTAATGGTCCTAAACGACATAGAATCTAACTGGAACTAAAAAAAAGGGTCATTTTTGAACATAGATATCTTCTGAACGGCTAGACCGATTTTAGCTTTCAAAAGCTCATTAGACGCAGAATTTAATTATCTTTCTTTTTTTACTTAGTGGTTAGGTCGCTAAAACGCATTGTTTTTGCGCTAGAGATCAAAAACTGAAAAAATTCCAAAGGCCGGTTTTTTCCGGTGATGAAAATATGGATTTAGAACCACCTAATGGTCCTAAACGACATAGAATCTAACTGGAACTAAAAAAAAAGGGTCATTTTTGAACATAGATATCTTCTGAACGGCTAGACCGATTTTAGCTTTCAAAAGCTCATTAGACGCAGAATTTAATTATCTTTCTTTTTTTACTTAGTGGTTAGGTCGCTAAAACGCATTGTTTTTGCGCTAGAGATCAAAAAACCGAAAAAAATTCCAAAGGCCGGTTTTTTCCGGTGACGAAAACATGGATTTAGAACCACCTAATGGTCCTAAACGATATAGAATCTAACCGGAACTTTAAAAAAGGGTCATTTTTGAACATCGATATTTCCTGAATGGCTTGATCGATTTTAGCTTTCAAAAGCTCATTAGACGCAGCATTTAATTATCTTTCTTTTTTTACTTAGTGGTTAGGTCGCTAAAATGCATTGTTTTTGCGCTATAGATCAAAAACTGAAAAAATTCCAAATTTGGCCGGTTGTTTTCCGGTGACGAAAACATGGATTTAGAACCACCTAGTGGTCCTAAACGATATAGAATCTAAAAAAACTACAAATGCACCTTATCCAATGAAGTGCACTTTTTTTCACCTCTTGGACTAATGGGCTGATAAAAAATAACGAAAATTAACTTACAAGAAGCTTGTATTCAGTTTCAGATATTCTGGTTGGTTGAACGACTGTTTCAAGCTTTCTAATTTTAGCGAGCTCCTTAAGGGCATTAAATGGAATTTGGTTGGAATCAAGCAAAATGACAAAAGTTGTCCTCGACGAAGTGAAGAAGGCCTTCAAGCATTTCGTCAACGTGCTCGACCTAAAACAATTGAATTATCCCATTTTTCAAACTTAAACTACCAAGCCCGGTCCCAACTTCGGGTGGTTCAACATGTCAAAAAAATTGGGTTAAATGGCACCCTAAACTGAGAATAAGTATGCCATTTTTTTGCACACTTTTTTTTTACTCACTAAGTCAAAAGTATATGATTTAACACTTACTGAAAAGGAATATGCAGTTTTTTTTCCATCGAGGACTTAATAACTGCGATGATATGGCTGCAATCACTTGATCGACTTCTGCAGCTAACGGACTCGATCGAAGTGGATGTATTGTCGATGAAAAAATTCAACAAACCAAGTTGGGCCTTTGAATAATATCCGGAATCGTCCTTAGTTACTATTTTCAAAATAAGGTAACTGGACCTAAATCTTTTTTTTTTTTAACTTTTACTATTTTTGATTTTGAGTTACCAGTTCCCTTGCTCATAAAGGTTCTGCAACCGATTATAACTATCTTTCATGGTTTCGATGTATTTATCGTACAATACAATCGGTTTTTTTTCGAGACCATCGATAAATTTCAAGTCATCGAAGGCTCGGGACATTTGGTCGATCCTGAAAAGCAAAGTCAAGAGCAAAATGTTGAAAAGTTACTTACTTTAATTTATTCGAACCTTCTCTTTTAAGGAGATCGAAAGCTTCAGTGATATCAAATGCTATAAATGACATCTCCACGTGGATTTCTGACACCTTTCCTATACACGCCAAACCTTTTTTGTAGACTTCGAGCATATCGGCAAAAAGCAATGAAATAAGTGAAGGATTTTTCGGGTCGATGTATCCCCTTCTCTAAAAAGTTCGATATACATAATTAACTCACATAAATAAGGCCACAGGGTGGTTCGACTTATGTCCAAAATATATATATATATATATATATATATATATATATATATATATACATATATAAATTTACAAAAATACATAGTAAATTGAGTAAAACCTTGTTTGCTAGGGTTTCCTATCTCAATCCATCTTCTAGTTATGATTTTTTTTTCACTAAAAACACGTTTTTTCACATAAAACCTTCAATATCTTAAGTTCCCTTAATAATTTCAAATTTCCTATACCAGATTTGGAATCGGCGTTACATTTTACGTAAGAAATGATAGTTTTTAACCATTCATAATGGCCAAAAAGCCTAAACTTTAGAAAATAGGTTTTTGGATATTTCAGGCTGAATAACTCCCTATCATTTCTAACGTAAAATTTAACGCTGATTCCAAATCTGACACCAGAAATCTGAAATTACAAAGGGAACTTGAAATATTGACGATTTCATGTGAAAAAAACGTGTTTTTAGTGAAAAAAAAAATCTTCAAAAAAATCATAACTCGAAGACGGAAGATAGGAAACCCTATCAAACGGCGTTTTACTCAGTTTAGTATGCAATTAACCCAATTCAAATCGACTTGAAATTTTCAGGGCTTCCTATTATCATATTAGAAAAGATCTGGATAAAGATGAAAGCTCAGATTGACTATAGAGGGATAAATTGGTGACATTTTAGGGTTGTATCTTCAAAAACTTACACTAAAATCGTTGAACCAGAACTTGTTTGCTTCTCTGGTGGTAACGGAAGTTGTTATAAGGCGTGAACTAATCCCATCCAAAGCACTGAGCAACCTGGGCCGAAGTTGTTCATCGTAAAACCTTTTCTGGAAGTAAAAAGAATGGTCGAAACATAAGAAAGTGACCTTGTTTATACTTACCACGTCAACTTCGCTGCCTATCGTTTGTTTGCAGAATTCGTCGAAATTTCTTGATGGCCCGTTCCTTTTATGCGAATGATTTTAATTTTCCGTTATAAATATGTAATTTATTTATTAAAATATGTACTTACAAGATTTTAATGAATGTTTCGATTTGTTCGGTCTGAGAAGCCATTATGGGTGACTTATCCGGATATAACTGAATCTCAATGAAGAAAAATTTAATTCTTTTTTCCAAACTTATCGGATGTTTACACTCTTTTAATCATGTTATGGCTTAAGGTCCGTGCCTGTTGTGGTCTATGAATTTCCTTTGCATGGAAATATCGATTTGGAAAAAAAAGATGGAAAAAAAAATTGATTTTCTGCCCATCTGACCATGAAAAATTATTCGAATTTATTTTTATGGTTTAAAAAAGCAATGAAAATAAAGTCAAAAATGTCAAAATCTGGCTAAAAAGGGTCTTTTCTTATCGAAAAAAGGTTAAAAATCAAGCTGAATAGGGTCTTTTCGTGACGAAAGGGGTCAAAATCTGTCTAAAAAGTGTCTTTCTTGTCAAAAAGTTCAAAATCTGGCTAAATAGAGTCTTTCTTACCAAAAAATGGTTCAGAATCAGGCTAGAAAGGGTCTTTTCTTCTCGTAAAGGGTAAAAATCTGTCTAAAAAGTGTCTTTCCTTGTCAAAAAGGTCAAAATCTTGCAAAAAAGGGTCTTTTCATGTCGAAAAAAAGGTTAAAAATCAAGCTGAAAAGGGTCTTTTCGTGTCCAAAGGGGCCAAAATATGTCTAAAAAGTGTCTTTCTTGTCAAAAAGTTCAAAATAGAGTCTTTCTTACCAAAAAATGGTTCAGAATCAGGCTAAAAAGAGTCTTTTCTTGTGGAACACGGTCAAAATCTGTCTAAAATGGGTCTTTCCTTGTCAAAAAGGTCAAAATCTTGCTAAAAAGGGTCTTTTCTTATCAAAACATGCTCAAATTGAGGCTAAAATGGGTTTGTTCTTGTCGGAAAGGGTCAAAATCTGTCTAAAATCTAACAAGTGTCTTTCCTTGTCAAAAAGGTCAAAATCTGGTTAAATAGCGTCTTTCTTACCAAAAAATGGTTCAGAATCAGGCCAAAAAGGGTATTTTCTTCTCGTAAAGGGTCTAAAGTCTAACAAATGTCTTTCCTTGTCAAGAAGGTCAAAATCTGGCTAAAAAGGGTCTTTTCTTATCGTAAAAAAGGGTCAAAATCTAGCAAAAAAGGGTCAAAATCTAGCAGAAAAGGGTCTTTTTTTTAATCAGAAAATGTTCAAAATGAGGCTAAAAAGGGTCTGTTTTTCTCTAAAAGGGTCACATCTGTCTAAAAAGCGTCTTTTCTTGCCAAAAAGGTCAAAATCTGGCTAAATAGGGTCTTTCTTACCAAAAAATGGTTCAGAATCAGGCTGAAAAGGGTCTTTTCTTCTCGTAAAGGGTCAAAATCTGTCTAAAAAGTGTCTTTTCTTGTCAAAAAGGTCAAAATCTGGCTAAACGTCTTTCTTACAAAAGTTCTTGCTAAAAAGGGTCTTTTCTTTTTGATTGATTGATTTTATTTTTGATCCAAAATATGGCTTCATAAGGACAATGCGTGTTGCGTAAATATCTTTGAAAATGCGTAAAATCACGCATAATGCGTACCATGTGGTCACTCTAGCTGCATCACTTTTTCTTTATTTCTTAGAAAAATCGCTAAAATCGTATTTTTTAAATAATTGAACACTCAAAAGTCGGATTTTTTCAATAGCGACTATACGAAATGCACCTCATACGAAAATAAGCGTGAATATTTTATCGATTGATATTCCGCACACGCGCACAAAGACTAGGAAAATCAAAACTTGCAAAAAAACGCAGAAAATCAAATAAACATGCACTGATTTTAACCCATTTTCAGACTAAATTCCTTCTGCAACTTGTTGTCGGCTTCTTTGGACCCAAAATTTTTTATTTTTAAATTTCGCCCAAAATGTGGTTCCCGACGTTTTTTAGGGTGAGAAACACGATTCTGAAGTCGTGGAAAAATAATTTTTATCGTCTAGTTTTACTACACCAACAGCAAATAGATGAGGAATTTTGACGTTGGAAACAGAAAACTACGATTTTCCCATTTTTGCCACCTCTTGAGCCACGATTTCGGTAGAAAACCAACGATCCAGGGGCGGACTGGGACCTTAGGGTGTGGGTGGGTTTTCAGTTAAGGGGGCGCAGAAAATTTTGTCAGAAAATTGGCTCTTAGAAAAATATATTCAGCAAAAACAGAGATTCCCAAACTTTTCCACAGTGCGCCCCCCTTTTAAACAAATGAAAACCTTCTCCCCCCCCCCACCAAACCTAAAATTTTGAATGTTAACTTAGAGGTTTTTGAAGGAAATTTGGGTTTTAAAATGTTGATTTCGAGGTTTTTGACAAAAGAAATTGCACTTAAAACGTTGATTTTGAGATTTTTTAACAAAAAAATTTGCTCTTATAACCATGATTTGGAGGTTTTGGACAAAAAATTGTCAATCTAAAGTTGATTTTGAGGGTTTTTGACGAAAATTAGGCATTTATAAATGTTGATTATGAGGTTTTTTTGGACGAAAATTAGGCTTTAAAAATGTTGATTTTGAGGTTTTTGACGAAAATTTGGCTTTGTAAATGTTGATTTTGAGGTTTTTGACGAAAATTTGGCTTTTTAAATGTTGATTTCGAGGTTTTTGGACGAAAATTAGGCTTCATAAATGTTGATTTTCGAGGTTTTTTGACAAAATTGCTTTAAAGTTGATTTTGAGGTTTTTGACGAAAATTAGGCTTTTAAATGTTGATTTTGAGGTTTTTTGACGAAAATTTGGCTTTAAAAATGTTGATTTTGAGGTTTTTTGACGAAAATTTGGCTTTTTAAATGTTGATTTTGAGGTTTTTGACGAAAACTGGGCTTCAAAAATGTTGATTTTGAGGTTTTTTGACAAAATTGCTTTAAAATGATTTTGAGGTTTTTACAAAATTTGCTTTTAAATGTTGATTTTGAGGTTTTTCACGAAAATTTGGCTTCATAAATGTTGATTTTGAGGTTTTTTGACAAAAATTAGGCTTTTAGAATGTTGATTTTGAGGTTTTTGACAAATATTTGGCTTTTTAAATGTTGATTTCGAGGTTTTTGGACGAAAATTAGGCTTCATATATGTTGATTTCGAAGTTTTTATTTTTTAACCAAAATTAGGCTTTTTAAATGTTCATTTTGAGGTTTTTCACGAAAATTTGACTTTGTAAATGTTGATTTTGAGGTTTTTGTACGAAAATTAGGCTTCATAAATGTTGATTTCGAGGTTTTTTGACCAAAATTGGGCTTTACAAATGTCGATTTTGAGGTTTTTCACGAAAATTTGGCTCATGAAATGTGATTTTGAGGTTTTTTGACAAAAAATTGCGCTTTAAGTATGTTGATTTTGGGTTTTTGACAAATATTGTCCAACTGCGGGCCAGTCCGCCCCTGCAACGATCTTGACTGAATGTTCTTATTTTCTGTTTTTAGGTGATAAAGAAAAATGTGAGAATGGAAGAAAAGCGAAGTGTAAAAGAGTTCGGACTATTTTCACCCCTGAGCAGCTCGAAAGGTTAGAAGCGGAATTCGAAAGACAGCAATACATGGTGGGACCCGAACGCCTTTATTTAGCACACGCCCTCCAATTGACCGAAGCTCAGGTACTTTTCATTTTCCAAACGCCTCCCTTTCAACTCGAAATTATTCGCAGGTAAAAGTCTGGTTTCAAAATAGACGAATCAAATGGCGGAAACAGCATCTAGAACTTCAACAGCAGCAACTGGCGGCGCTCAAAAAACGACGAGACGTTTTAGAAACAAGTGAAGAAAGTGAAGACGAATCTGCCAAATCGACAGTTAACCACTGATAGTAAATGTGATAAGGCTCAGTGCCATCAGTTTTTCAACTGATTCTATTTTATAAGACATTCTGCTTTGTCTAATGTATAAAAATTGTATTATAGCTTTATTTATTTAAAAGATAAAAGTGATCAGATCATTACTATTTTTTGATGAAGAATATTGTAAGAATTTGCTACCGTAGAGGATAGTGCTAACCAGTGTGGAATTACAAGGTTACTTATATGTACGTATAAGTATATTAGTTATTACGTCATATTATGTAAAGTATTCTTTATTGTACTCGTGAATCGAGGCTCGTACATATCTATTCTATATTTTCTAAAGAAAATGTTGCTTGTCCTCCATTGAGTTATGTTTTAGCAATTTTTTTCGCCTCCATTTATTTATTTTTTATATTTTTGAGCTTACCTGAGAGACGTCGTTCGAATGTGTTCACTTTGATTAAATGAGGTTTTTTTTAATTATTGCAAAATCGTTGATATTTAATGAGTGCATGGGGAAACATCTGTAGGGGAGGGCTGGCTATGAATTTGATTTTTCTTCAAAGGGGAATGGCGAAAGAAAGAGAGCGACTATCTAATTAGAAAGAGAAAAAAGTAGAATTTTGGGTCCCTCCTAGCGCTCTCAAAAATGATCCGATTTTAATTTTGAAAAGCGATTTGTTTATATTTTGTAAAAGAAATTTGCGTATCAAGGCCCTTTTTTGGATTTTACGCCCGAAAAATGGAAATTTTCCACCAAAAATTATTAATTTTTAAAAATTCAAAAAATTGCCCTCTACAAAATAATCTAGAGAATTCACAGATTCCAAATCATTTTTCAAAATGAAAATTGGTGGAAAATTCGCGTCAGGAACTTAAAAAAACGAATTTTCCCTTCAAAGATTTGCCTATTTTAAACAAATTAATTATGTTTTATTTTAAAAACTCTAATCCGCGCCCTATTTCTTTAGGAAAAATTCGTTTTTTTCATTTTCTGACTCGAATTTTCCTCCGATTTTCATTTTGAAAAATGATTTGGAATCCGTGAACTCTCTAGATCATCGGCTCGAGGTTACATTTTTGAATTTTTTAAAAATATTAATTTTTAGTGGAATATTTCCATTTTCTGGGTGGAAAATCCAAAAAAGAGCCTCCACCCGCAAATTGCATTTACAAAACATAAACAAATCAATTTTCAAAATTAAAATTGGACCATTTTTGAGAGTGCTAAAAGGGCCCCAAAATTCTGCTTTTTGGCACGGACCAGCCTTAAATTTTCTATTTGCTTGAGAAATTGTTCAAGGAATCGCTTTTTTTCCATGTACTCCTCATTTTTCTTCCACGACTCATAAAAAAACGATTTCAATCTCATTTTCTATTGTGGCTATTACGAAGAAAATTGATGTAAGGATATTTAAAAAAAAATTTATCTTTATCCAAGTGATGATGTAAATATCTTTCGTTGAATTGTAAATTACCTTATCGTATATAAAAAGTTTAAATAAACGATGTTAACTGTAATATATGGACTTTAAATTAACAATTTGTTTTTGTGAAAATTGTTTTGTAATTTATTGGTTATTTTTCATTATTATAATTTTTTTTTTATGTTACTGTAGATTATAGAGGGTATGATGTATTTGTAATAAACGTATTCAATTATGTAACAATAGGTACATAAACCTACACCAGAGAATACAGAAAATATTATTACTTTTGTATCTTTCTTTTAAATTATTATGATTTATGTGTATGGAGTTATTTTTCTCCCTTATCATTCGGTGTCAAAACGCTGGACATTTTGGTCAAAATGGGTTCAGGCCAAAAATATCCAGATTTCTATAGAAAACCAACGATTTTCTTCGAATTTTTGAGAAAGTTCGAGTGGTCGACTTCTTAAACTACCAGACCCAGAGGCGGACCAGGAATTTGTCCGGGGGGGACCACTAAAAATCAAAGCCCCCCCCCCTCTAAAAAAAAAGTTTTAAACTTATTCTCTAAAATGCTCTTGAAACGGTAATTTTGAAGTTTTTGACGAAAAATTGTCTCTTAAAACGTTGATTTTGAAGTTTTTAACGAAAATTATCTCTTAAAACGTTAAGTTTGAGGTTTTCCGAAAAATAATTATCTCTTAAAACGTTGATTTTGAGGTTATTGATGAAAGATTGGTACTCAAATAATGTAAATTTTAAGGTTTTTGACGAAAGAGAACCTTAAAACGTTGATTTTCAGGTTTTTGACGAAAAACTGTCTCCCAAAACGTTGATTTTGAGGTTTTTCAAACGAAAATTAGCTCTTAAAACTTTGATTTTGAGGATTTTTGACGAAAAATAATTGTCTCTTAAAAGTTAATTTTAAAGCTTATGACGAAAAAATGTCTCTTAAAACCTTGAATTTGAGGTTTTTGAGGAAAAATTTGGCTTTGTAAATTTTGATTTTAAGGTTTTTGACGAAAATTTGGCTCTTAAAACCCTGATTTTGAAGTTTTTGATGAAAAAGTCGCCCTTAAAATGTTCATATTGACGAGTTTTTTTGACGAATAATTGGTTTTAATTTGTTAATTTTGCTTTTGTTAATTTTTTGCTTGGTTAATTCTTTTATAAAATTGTCTTCATTAACGTGAATTTTGGGGATTTTGTGTTCTTTCTTTCTTTTCCTTCCCTCTCTCTCTCTTTTGTGGGGCGATCCACCCTGACCAGACCAGACCAGACCTGTCCGCTCACCCTCAAAAATTTTCCAAATGAATAATTCCAACCAACTTCACAAAGAAGTAGAATAGAAGAATGTTTATTTTCGTTAACGTAAACAATCCCGTAACTTAAGATATCGATGAAAAAAATTTAAGAAAAAAACATGTGCTTGTCTAAACAAAAAATCATCTGACTTGGAGGGGGTTGGCGTTCAACGAAATATTTTCCTTCGAGGGCATTCTTCGGCGATCCACTCAACCAACTTGAACGACTTGGCGCTTATCATGTTGTGGGGTAAGATTTCTTTGAATTATAACGATTTATATAAATTATAGAGTCCAAGTCCACTTTTAAATTGGAAACTTTTTTTCATTGAGTTAGGCCAACAGCCCATCTTCAAGCATTCTCTTGAGATAGCAGAACATTAAGATATGCCTTCTGAGCAATTTTTAGGACCAAAATTTTTTTCAACTTTTTTTTTTTAAAAAATCATATGATTTTTTTTTCTCAATGTTGCAGACTTTAGCGACTGGCACCAAAATAGGTTGACCTAAAATGAGTTATTAGAATTCACATTATGGCCTGATTGGGATCGCTTTCTCTTTCACGATATTCCTATTTATAAACTGTAAAAGTGATCAAATAAAATAAGGTGCTACAGCCTTTGGGGTTATTTGGTCCTAGTCCGCCATCAAAATCCAAGGTCATCAATTATGACTCAGAGATAAGTTTAAAAGGGATGAACTAATTTAAACTAGGGTATCTCAATATTCTCAATTATTTGTTCCATATCTTATAAACGTTATAATAGAGCTTTTTCTTCTGCCATTTGATAAGAATGGAGGTAACCTATATGGTGTTGATAACGTTTAATGAATTCATTGGCTGAGGTGGGAGGAATACACCTTTATAACTAATTTAGCATTAAATTTTCCAGGACTAGAAGTGAGAAACCATGAACCTTTTGGGATTGTTCTGAGGCATAGGTTTGTTATCCTAAGAATCGTTCTGAGCAGAGATCCCTCGTCTGATGTAAATCATGAGGAAAGCGACGATCTGGGTAATTTCATTTTGAGCTTTATTTGAATAAATTTTAGAGAACTGCTTTGCAAGGGTAATACTGAGAAGGTGCAAGTTGGGAAGGCCAATTGTGGACTGCTCTTTGGATAAGGTGCGCTCATGCGAACACGTGAGAGCGATGACCATCGAACCTGGAGGGATCTTGCATGTCACCTGCACAGGATTCGGAACCGTCCACATCTATGGTAAACAGGGGCGGACTGGCCCGGAGGGGGCGGGTGGACAGAACCCCGAGAATACATAGAGGCGGCGCCCCCCGGGTTATTTTTATTTATTTATGGGCAAATATTCCCAAAAATTCGTGAAAAACATCAAAATCAACATTAATAAAGCCAAATTTTCGTCAAAAACCTCAAAATCAACATTTTTATAGCCTAATTTTCGTCCAAAAACCTCATAACCAACATTTGTGAAGCCCAATTTTGGTCAAAAAACCTCGAAATCAACATTTATGAAGCCTAATTTTCGTCAAAAACCTCAAAATCAACATTTTTAAAGCCTAATTCGGTCCAAAAACCTCAAAACCAACATTTGTAAAGCCCAAATTTTCGTCAAAAACCTCAAAATCAACATTTTTAGAGCCTAATTTCCCACAAAATCAACATTTATGATGCCTAATTTTCGTCAAAAACCTCAAAATCAACAGTTATAAATGCCTAATTTTCAGAATTGAAAAAGTTATTTCCCAAGTTTTCCAGAAAATAGCAATTTTCTGCGCCCCCCCTTAACTGAAAACCCACCCACACCCTAAGGTCCCAGTCCGCCCCTGATGGTAAAGCAGTATTTTCTTTTATTCTTTATCATAATTACTGTACATTTTAGGTGATTTAAAAGTGCCCAACATGACTCCAAAAGAGTTTTATGATTGGAGAAAAAATACAACCCCGGAAGGTAATTTACGAAGCTTTAATTTAATTAATTAATTTTTTTTAGAACGCGACAAAAAATTTATTGAGAGAGTCCTTCCAGAACTAGACTGTCCAAATCGCTGAAAATATTTCAAAAAAATCTTATCGTGAAGTCAAAAATATGAAGAAACTCGTACATTCATTAGATACTGTATTTTGTATTCATATTGTGGCGACCATCAAGTTCTACCTCAAAATCATCTGATTGTATTAATAAAAAACTTAAAAAGCCGAAAACACATTTATTTAGGAGAGCTCATCCTCGACTCTCCATAACTGGTGACCCCATAAATTCGGTAAGATTTTTTGTTTTCTTTTTTCTGCGTCATGGACCCCGCTTTACGAGACGAAGAAGGACCTCAATCCCCTCGCTCTATGATTTTAGATTCTCCCAGGAATCAACCAAGATCGTTCATTGCTTCGTCCCCTGCCCCTTCTTTCGTGCCTCTTCCAAACTTCGCTCTCCACCCCCCTCATGCAGTGACTTCTCAACCCCAACCAGTTTCACGACAAGCGACTTACAAGAAGAAGTTTTCACTGCCCACTTTTCAAACCATGAATGTCGAAGCGTGGTTTGAACAAGCGGATAATGAATTTTCCGCTTTTGAAGTGACGGATGAGAATGAAAAATTTCGACTCGTATCGAAACTCTTTCCTTCAGAAGCGATTGGCATCGTTGTAGATCTGCTTAGGTCACCGCCCGCCGATGTATACGTTCAAGCAAGACGACGGTTAATCAAGATGTTTGGCTCTTCTCGAGAGGAGAAGATCGACCGGCTTCTAGAAGGTTTGCGTTTGGGAGACCAAAAGCCGTCGATCCTTCTTCAAAAAATGAAAATTTTGTCCGATGGACTAGTTCACGAGCAAGTGTTGAAGAGATTGTTTCTTAAACAACTTCCGATGTCTACGAAAACCTCGTTAATCGCGCACATTTCCCTGCCGTTGGAAGAATTCGGAGAAATGGCCGACCTGATCCACAGCGAGTACCGCAGCGATACTCTCACTCCCGCCGCCCAGTCACCTGTCTGTCAACAACAGCTTCAATCGTTGATAAAACTCGTCGAATCGATGAAATCACAACAAAAGCGCTTACCCCGTTCTCAGAGTCGATTTCCGCATGACCGTCAGGCCCCGTCACAGGACTCCCTAGGCTTATGCTTTTATCATAGCCAGTTTGGGGCCAGGGCGAAAAAGTGTCAACCCGGCTGCACCTTCACGATAAATAAAGCAATCGATAATTCGTCTTCTTTTATTTTGGCACTTTCACAGGAACGTCTTTCTCCGATTACTGTCCACGATAGAAACTCGAAACTCACGTTTCTTATAGATACGGCAGCAGAGGTATCAGTAATTCCCACCAATAATAGCAATAAACGTTCACCTTCGAATTTCCCACTGTATGCCGCCAACGGTTCTATCATCCGAACTTTCGGGCAACAATCCTTGACCATTGACATTGGTCTGCATAGATCTTTCGAATGGAAATTTTTCGTCGCGGAAGTCAGCCAACCACTCATTGGTTTAGATTTTCTTACACATTATGATTTAGTTGTCCATCCAAAGCGTCGTCTAATCACTCAAAATTCTACGTCTCCTTTCGTCGCACCTATCTTTTCCACTCTTCAATCTTCGAAAACTCCTCTAAGCAGTCTGAACAATGAAACCTCCGTCCCCGTTCAGCATAAATCCAACAACGAAGTTCATAACATTCTTCGACAATTTCCGAGTTTAACCCGAAAAGAAATCATTCTCCTTAATCAACCTCATTCCACCGAACATCACATCGAGACATCTTCTTCCCGGCCAGTAACATCCAAGGCTCGTCGGTTGTCTCCTGAGAAACTCGAAGTCGCAAAAAAAGAATTCGATTTCCTGATAAAACAAGGTCTTTGTCGACCTTCGAAAAGCCCTTGGGCATCGCCGCTTCATATGGTGCCGAAGAAGACGGGAGATTGGCGCCCCTGTGGAGATTACAGAGCTTTGAACCAAATTACCGTACCCGACAAATATCCTCTACCCTTCCTTGCAGATTGCAACAACTCGATTCACGGTTCAACGATATTCTCAACAATCGATTTAGTGAAAGCTTACCATCAGATTCCCGTTCGAAAAGAAGATATTCCTAAGACTGCGATAATCACCCCTTTCGGACTTTTTGAATTTCCACGAATGACGTTTGGACTGTGCAACGCAGCCCAAACTTTCCAACGCTTTATGAATGACGTGCTTAGGGACTTAAATTTTGTATTTGTTTATATCGATGACATACTTGTTTTTTCTCCTGATAGGCAAACTCACAAAGAACATCTCAGACTTCTCTTCGAAAGGCTTTCAACTCACGGGTTGTGTATTAACGAAAGTAAATGCACTTTTTTTGTCGACAAAATAGAATATCTGGGTTTCATTATAGACAAGGACAGTCTTCGTCCCTCTCCTTCCAAGGTCAAAGCAATCAACGATTTTCCCGAGCCAAAGATCGGGCAGCAACTCCGTCGATTCATGGCCATGGTTAACTTTTACCATCGTTTCATTCCTCGCTGCACCGAAATTCAACAACCTCTACACCATCTTCTGATAGGGCATCCTAAGAAAAGTACCAGACCCATAACATGGACTCCAGAAACACGCGAGGCTTTCGTTACATTGAAAAACGCCCTGGTTCATACAGCCATGTTATCACACCCTGTTCCGAACGCCACCCTTTCCTTAGTCACTGACGCTTCAACGACAGCCATTGCCGCAGTTTTACACCAAACAGTTGACGGCGCACAACAACCTTTGGCATTTTTTTCGGCGTCACTTAGTAAAACTCAACGGAAATATAGCACCTACGACAGGGAACTACTAGCTATGTATGAAGCTATTCGACACTTTAAATTCATGCTAGAAGGTCGCGAATTTTGTATATATACAGATCACAAACCGCTTACATTCGCATTGAAACAAAATCATGACAAAGCATCGCCTCGACAAACGAATCATCTCTCCTACATCGCGCAATTCACCTCAGATATTCGCTACTTGGCTGGAAATGATAATGTGGTTGCCGACGCTCTCACTAGGATTCAGGTTATAAGTACGCCGTGCCCCATTGACCTGACCGCTCTTTCTGACGCGCAGCAAAACGACGAACTTAACTCTCTGTTGAACAACGAACGTCTCGAAATGCGACTTCTTCCTATTCCGAATTCTCAAAAATTGTTATACTGCGATATTTCTACTGGTACTCCAAGGCCTTATGTTCCAAAAACTTTTCGGAAAATAATTTTTGACACGTTCCACAACCTTTCACATCCAGGAACCAAGGCTACATCGAAGTTGGTCCGTTCTAGGTACGTCTGGCCGTCAATAAGACATGACTGTGCTTTATGGGCTAAATCATGCTTGCAATGTCAACAAAATAAAGTGCATAAGCATACAAGAGCTCCTCTTTCTGACTTTCCACCACCTTCGGCGCGCTTTGATCACATCCATATCGACTTGATCGGTCCGTTAGCTCCGTCCCGTGGCAAAACCTACATACTAACGATGATCGACAGGTTTTCCCGCTGGCTGGAGGCAGTTCCACTTTCCTCTCAATCCGCAGAGAACGTCGCACATGCATTAATAAACACTTGGATTGCGAGATTCGGCGTTCCGATTTCGGTTACCACGGATCAAGGTAGACAATTCGAAAGCGACCTGTTCAGACACCTTAGTGAGAAACTCGGGTTTCAGCATTGCCGAACGACCGCATATCATCCGCAGGCAAATGGGATGGTTGAGAGACAACATCGCATGCTGAAAGCAGCATTGAAATGTCGTCTCACTCCTTCAAGGAATGACTGGGTCGATGCTTTGCCGATTGTCCTATTGGGTTTAAGGACGGCGATTAAATCGGATATCGGCTTGTCGTCTGCTGAAATGCTTTTCGGTTCTTCCTTACGGCTTCCCGGTGACGTTTTCGACAAATCTCCTATTTCAGATGTAGATTTTGTACGTCGACTGCAAGAGTTCATGAGAGAACTTCGTTGCCCTCCTCCTTCTCGTCACTCAGCAGATCACTCCTACGTCCCTGCTGATCTTTCCTCTGCGAGTCACGTTTTTGTCAGAAACGACGCAGTACGACCTCCGTTGTCTCCTACGTACAATGGACCATTTCCATTGACTGCTCGAACAGACAAGACCGTCACGATCAACCGAAACGGCAGTTCCGTCGTCGTCTCCATCGATAGGGTCAAACCGGCTTTTTTCCTGCCTACAGACTCCGTCTAAGGAGGGGGGGACCAATGTGGCGACCATCAAGTTCTACCTCAAAATCATCTGATTGTATTAATAAAAAACTTAAAAAGCCGAAAACACATTTATTTAGGAGAGCTCATCCTCGACTCTCCATAGTACTATAAATTAATACCTGTAGTTTAGTGAATGGCATTTACATAGGTCGCAGTGTTGACAACTTGGGATTTAGCGACGCTTGGGTCAGCGAGTTGAAATTATTATTAAGTTCGACCTTGTCGAAACTTAAATTGGTCACGTTGAAATTCAAAGGAAACAAAATAATTAATAGAGATTTACAGTTAAGTCCTGTTGAGCAGGATCAGAAATTTTTGTAAAGATGAAATTGAAACGATCATTGAGCTTGAAGATTAAAAGATAAATAGATAAGTATAATAGAAAACTAATTTTATAAACTTCAATCAATGTAATAAAAAATTTAAAAAAAAATTGAATTTTGACGGTTGAGTTGTCAAAAACCCAAACGTCAGAAAAGCGTTATCGGAAAGACCATTTTCATGTTTTTGTAATATAATATAGTAAACCATTATCTGGTTTCCACAGACGAATAAACAAGGTTTTTTATTATTCATTGTTCTCTCTCAGAATATATTTTTAAATGTACTATAAAAATATTACCAATAATAATGTAGTCACTTCACATATTCAGGGATTTTTGAAACCTCTTTTATTTTATTTCGTAAAAGCCTGAGATTCCTCGAGGATCGAAGGTGTGCCATTTTTTTACTTTGGAACAAATATTAACTTTACTTATGACCTTTTTTGAAGTAAAGATAAGCAAAAGACTCTCTTTTTATGCATACTCAAATATAGAAAAGAACAGATACGTACTAATAATTTTTTAGGTTGGTTGTGGGAGGTGAGAGGAGGTTGGGGGAAGGTAAGAGGAGGTTGGGGGAATGGTAAAGGAGTTGGGGGAGGTAGGGGAGGTTGTGGGAGGTGATAGGAGGACCTAGGCATGGGTTTTTTGTGGCAATTTTGAAAAAGTTCAAGTTTATGGCGTTCATACCCCTTGCAACTTTTAGGTAGATTTCTTTCAGATTTTGGTCACTGCGAGCCTAATAAATTTTTAAAATCCCTCAAAATCCGCCCTCCCATACTATATGAAACTACAGGAAAAAAAATGACCTCGTAGTCAAAAAAGAAAAAAAAGAAAGAAAGAAACTACAGGACAAAACGAAGCAACGAACCTTTTAAATAAAATCTTTGAGTACCTATCTGTAATAGGTATGCAGGTTCCTCCCAAAATGGTGAAATAAACATAAAATCAAAAGGGTATTAAGTCTGATTGTGAGCCAATGGAGCCCTCAATGTTGACCCTGGAAAACAGGGCATTGACAGACTTAATTACCAAAATTCTCTTGCCGATAGTTGGAAATAAATTGAAGAAATCGTTTTTCGTTGGCACATATCAAGTACACAATGTGTGTTTGAATTGATTGTTACCTATTTTGCGACACATTCGGGTAGGCTTTCTAGGCCATATACATAAACCAAGGGTGCTCGATTTTCCACGAAATGGCAGTCAGTTAAATATTTAGTGAGGTAATTACTCACTTGTTTTTATGATGGATTATTAAGGAAGTCTGGAATATTGATCTTTGGTTTAAAAAAATCAACTAAAAACACTGGAATTCACAGTTGGATAAATAGCTTTATAATTTTACTACGTTATTTCCAGGGGTGCTCTCCCGTCCCCCAACCCCTTGAGACAAAAGGAAATAGCTTTTGCGATAGAATTCCAATACAGGGATGCGATTTTAGGATTTGAAGAACAAACGCTTTCCCTTTATATTAAATACATTTTATCCTTCTATAAACGATTTTTTTTCCCTCAGTTTTTGACTCACAAATACGTTATAATTAATCCCTTTTCCTGGTATTTCCTTAGAGAATAGGAATAAATCATCAATAAAACTAGTTGACATTCCTGTCAAGAATGAGTGAGTGATCGGAGCCCTTTAACAAATCAATGATACTTTTTTTCTTCATTTTTTGCTTTTCGTGTTACTTTGACAGCTCCATTTTTTCTCCCACGATGAGAGTTAACGAAATCGAAACTTGGAGGATGAAAGCGAAGTCGTACAAAGGTGAAAATGAAAGAAGGGAAGAAAAAATTAAAT
The DNA here is from genome assembly GCA_018703685.1 of Orius laevigatus. Taxonomy (NCBI): domain Eukaryota; kingdom Metazoa; phylum Arthropoda; class Insecta; order Hemiptera; family Anthocoridae; genus Orius; species Orius laevigatus. Next base: position 25,368 of record JAGWEN010000671.1, read on the forward strand.
TTGAACGAGAACAAAGAACTCAACTTTAGGCTTTTGTGAATAAAAGAACGCCCAATAAAATATTTTAGGTAGTTTTTCACTTTTTTTTGTATACTTAAAATCCTCAGGTGTTCTCCCTCTCATAAAAATAATTACCTAGACTATTTGGTTAATTAAAATTTCAAAAGAGGTAAAAGTGTGCTAAAATTTTTACATTTTAACACAATTTATAACGTACTTGGGTTTAAAGGTTTAATCATGAAGGGTTGCGTGTTCACCCATGCTCGTAAGTTCCCACCTTATTAAATTCGGACGTTTTAAAATGCTGACTTATAGGCTAAAAAACTAGTTTATTGCTTTATTTTCAGAAACTTTTTTTAAAAAATGAGGAGGTAAAACCATGGAAAATTGGTTCAGAAAGAATTTTTTAGAACCTTTGAAGTTGTATGTACGTCAACTTTTTTAAACGTTTGATTTTCTTTTCACCCTCAATTTTTTTCGACAACCCGAAGCCGAGAGAAAAAGTGTTTCCTTTTTTCTAAAAAACGATTTTACCTTTTTTTCTTTAAAAACTGAAAAGCGATTTTTTTTTAAATACGATGATGGTAGACTCTTCTTTTCAAAGGAGTTGATATTACAAAATCTTGTCATGTACGAGTGACTGCAAAAGATAATGTCAACCCCTCCGTATGCGATGAAAGGCTCTTCCCGTTCTGATATACCCAGTGCAAAGAATTCCATTCGACTGTAAGACTCTAAAGAGGCAATTTTCGAATAAAGCAATAATGCACTTTCTGGAATCTTTTTTTTCCTTCCACCTACGGCCTTTAAAGGTCAAACTTGACAAATTTTATTGGACTCGAGCAGCACAGCACAATTTATCAAAGCGGAAAGGCACGTCAAGTCCAAACATTAGGTGGCTTCAAGAAATCAAATCAGTCATTTTTTCGGTATTCCAGGTGAATTTAAGGTTGGGTGGAATTTGGGAAGTATCCTTATCGGTTCCCAAACGTCCGTATTGATTCCCACATCCCCAGGTACCAGGGCCGTATACGGTATAGGTTCCCAGTCAATGAGCTGGACGTTTCGGTTCCCGCTCAACAAAATTTTTCTACCCATTTTACAGGTTAGGAGTAATATAAGGTGGGGGCTTGAACATGGTGGAGTTCGTATATTCATATTTAAGAAGACTTCCTGTGGAGAGACCACTTCAAAATATGAAGGTTAGGAGTTGGGGCTGTCATTAGGTGCTCATTAGTATACTAGGAACCATATAGGTGGAATCCACATCTATTGGTGGCCTCCTCTATCTATAGGTTGCCTCCACATCCATCTATAGGTCGGAGCGAAACCTCCCACTATTTCTTTTTTAAATAACAATTTGAAGTTCTGCAGAATTTCTTTTCTCACTTGAGGTATTAAAATACATACCAACAACTATTATCGGGAACCAATGCGGATCAACATCGTAAGTCGTCGTAAGTTTGGTAAATTTCCTTGGCCTGAACGCTGGGTGGGTTCAAAAATTAAATTTTTACATCGAATAATTGAATTATTGTAACCGAATAACGAAGGAAAGAGGCCTAAAGTAAAAAGGGGGAAGAGATCCGTGCGTTAGTACCTGTCCTGTCTCGAATTTCTCATTAGCATATCTTTATTGTTTATAAAAAAATTTCTATTCATAACTTTTAAGCAAAAAGTATCATGATAATGAATCTTTCGAAAGGGACGTAATTTTAAACATCGTTTGCTCGAAAATCACGTGCAGTTCAAGTAATACAGTGAGACACAAGGAAGTAGTTTAGAATTAGAACTAAACTCAAACTCCGGGGTGAAACTTCCTCCCTCCAGCTATTTTCGGGATATTATTAAATCACCTCGTAATGGAGAGAAGAGCCTCTTTATGCAAGGAAGTTGAAACAGCTCCCTTATGCCCGGGGTGCTTTATGTGATATCCGCACATTTTCAATACGGAACGAGTTTCTCGCCCTATTGTTCCTTCTGTTTTCTACCCCACGTCCCGTACAGAAGTTAAAATTTAAAAATTCCTTCAACAAACTTATAAGAATATAAAAACTGTTAAACGCTTACAAATTCACTTTGTCCTTTTTTTTTCTTCCTAAGCCGTGTTTTGCTCTTTTCACCTGCTTTGTATTCAGGACATCAGACCGATAAGTCAGCGCTCTCTTTAACTCTTACTATTTTATAAATGGTTTTTATTTTTATCATTCTGCTCAGATTTAGATGCCACGTTTCCTGAAAAACATTTAAAAAATTCAAGCAGGAATGTTCCAAACAAATGCTTTATTTGTGGGAACAACATCAGATTTTGTACAATTTTTTTGTTTTAAAAATTGATTTTGTGATCAATTTTCGATTGATGGAATTCACCTAAAAAAATCGAATAGGCCCAAGGGAAAAAGTGCAGGGTTTGCCCTGAAGGGATTACATGTACCAAATTATTTTCACTCCCCTCTTCCGACCGTCCCATGTCTACAACCTCCTTCCTGTTAACGGGGAACGTTCCTGGTTGAAAAACAGGGTCTGCTTATTATACAGGCACACCTGAGCAGTTTTTTCCCCTCCACCCTCCCCTTCTTTTCAAAGCGTTGCCATTTAGCTTCTCTCGCATCATCGATAATAATAAAAGTTATTTTCAATAGGGAAAATCAGGGAAAATTTTGTTCCTACATAAAGGAGACGATATTGAAAAATTCCTAATGAGGTTTCCTCTTGCATAGCTCACATATCCAATTTATTTCATACCCTTCACTTTGAACTCTTTATTTAACGGTAATAATTAAAAAGAAGATTCCATTATATCGGTTTAAAATACAAAGCCTATGAAATTATTAAAATTTCAAAAAGTAATATTATTTTCTCTCCATTCAATGAATACAAGTTATCTTTGAAAAGGTAAAGGCTCAATCTGAATATCTGACCCTCGTCGCCGCCCCTATTATTCTGATTAAAGGGAAACAGCTTCGCACCCCTTTTCTGACTTGCTGATTTTCAGGTTATTTGACATAGAAAGTTATGATTTTAGACCTAAGTTTTCACATTATAGACTCAAATATTTTTTAAATTCATCTTTCTATTAAGGTTTATTGGGTTTTAATTTCAATAAAATTTAGTTCAAGGGCACCCCTGGGTGGACTTCGCCCCTATGCTAATCAATGCATTTTCGCTTTCCTTTGGGAACGCGTAACTAGTTTAATTCCGATAATAAAAATCTACCCAAAAATGTACATAAACTATATATTTTTGATTCCCTAATATGTAGTAGCACTGCCCAGAACGACTGGCCATCCAGGGCAGATTAGGCCAATACCTCCCAAAGGAACACCACCATCCCAAGCCATCAAAAATCAAGTAAAACTTCGTTATAACGCTCTTCTGGGGACCAAGTAAAAGGAGCGCTATATCCGGGAAAGCGCTATAAGCGGGAAGTCATAAAAATCCTTAAAAAACACGTTTTTAACATTTTTAAATTGATAAATGTACATGATAAGCAATCTTCGGGATGAATACGAATTTTTTTTTAAAGCGAGATTTAGGGAGATTTTATCCTGTTCCGGAGTGTGCATAGAAGGACTGATGTTTTTTGAAGCCGCGAAATTTTTTGGTTCAAATTCGTCTCATCGAACTCCAGTAACTCTATTCTTTCTTAAATCGAGAATAATCTCATTTTAATTAGGTAAAGTTCACTCCTCTACGTGAGGTAAAAGACAGACAAAAAAAAAAAAAAAATCCAAGCGACTTTTGAATTCGTGGAAACATATTGTATAGGTTTGTTTACATAAAGTCAATGAATCTGCACTTTCTCAGAATCCATCATGAGAAAGCATCCTTTTTTAAGATAAAACATCTTTTATCTTTAATGGTTTTTGAAAAATTGCACTCGACATCACTTTTTTTGTCTAATCCGATACGAAGAAATGACAAAATGCGAAGATAAGAAAATTATTCTTCCATCGAATAAACGAGATATTGGAGCGTTAAAACGAACAAAATCCTTTGGAAATACACCCCAAGGGACCGGGACCAGGGAAAAAGAGCGTTACAACCGGGAAATCGTTATAAACGGGAGCGTTATAACGAAGTTTTACGTAGAAGAATTGAATAGAAGAAGAACAAAAATATAACGGGGATGATTATGCTGGGGGAAGATCGAAAGAAGAATGAAGACAAGGTAGGGCATCTCGCAAGAATAGAAAAAAGACGATGGACCAAAGAAGACAACGCTATGGACACCAACGGAGAGGCCTGTGCTCTTAATTAAGGGCCATCAAAACATACCTAAGAAGAAATAACAGAAGAATAAAACTTAGAGAAATATTTTAATTTAATAATTATTGTATTATTTGATAAATAAAAAGCCTTATTTATTTATTTATGTAGTAGGTACGAAAAACAAAATACAATTCAAGCAAAATGGGGATGATGATGATTAATGACATGATTAAATATTATCAAAACCCCTCGTGTTATATTATGACAATTTTTTGATAAAAAAAAATTAAATTATGAGCACGATGAAAAACAACACGAGTATTTTTAGAAAATGGGGAATAAAAGTAAAGAGAATGGACATCAATTCTTTTTAGGTGTGAAATGTTAGAGGGGAAAGTAATTTTTAGGCGGTTTTTCCTCCTCCCCCGTTTTTTGCTGGGGTTTTTTACCGGCACGTATTTTCGTAGCGAAGGTAAGTCCCCTGAGCTTAAAGGGGCGAACTTTAAACTTGTTCAAAGTCTTTGCTCCCGTCCAAAACTTATATACGGGTTTTTCCTCAAGTTTCGTTGACGCTAAACTGGCTGCTAATTAATTATTTAAAAAAAAAAGTCTGTCAAAAATAACGAAATCGACCGGCATTAAAACAGAAAAAAGTTTTGCTTTACTTTAAAACAATTTTTTTTATAAATATTTTGTCAGCCACATCCTACCTTACAAAAGGTAATACTAATTGCCTCATTCCACTTGATTGGCGCTCTTGTTTTATTAAAAAATCTTTTAGTCGTACAATTAAAACTCTTCTTTTTTGCATTTCTAAATTATTAAATCATTTCAGGTCAGATACGATTACTGAAAGATTAACGACTTTAGGGATTAAAGACTTTAAAGGGGGAGGTTAATAATTTAACAAACCCAGCATGTTCCTAAATTGCGAACATAATATGCGAGATGGGAGGGAAGTTCATCCTTCTAAGGATGCTCGCTGAAAGGTTGTCAACGAAACGAGGCGAAAATTGTGAGTTTAATGCCCGTCACCCACGACGCTTTTTGGTGTAACACCTCGTTTCACAACCTGACGTTTTTGTTTTATTTTTATCCGTTAACCTCTAAGTCAGTGAAAAACGACAAGCTTCCTTTTTAAAACACTTACTTTAAGAGTGTACCAAAGGCCCCGGTTTTAGTATTCTCCGATTATCTCCGGTTCTAATCAAAATTTTTTAACAATTTTCTTTTTTAATTTCGTTTATTTTTAAATGCCGAACTACTAATGTGCTCCGAAAAAATTATTTTCCAGATTTTTTATTTTATTTCTTGTATAAATTAAAAAAAATCAAATTCGACTCCATTAGGAGTATCTTCAAAAAATATTAGAAAAAACGAGACCCAAAAATCGAAAATCGGTTCATAAGTTCGGGAGCAAATCGGAGAATAAGATTATTCTATTTTTTCTCCTAGCGAAATATTTTTTAGGAATCACGCTAGTTGATCGCCATTACAAAAATGCAAAAAAATTATCACAGAAAAATTTTGAGTACAACCGTAGTACAGGTTCGGAGATAGCTAAAACCGGGAGCCTTTAGTACACTCTTAAAGTATAAATGAAATTTTTTTAATAATATTGTAAAATATTTATTTAAGGGCCTGTGTCCGAGGGCGTTAAGGGCACCCTTGGGTGTGTTTTTGATTAATAAAATTCATTTTTTTTCCATCTTAAAAATTTAACCATTTCAGCTCTTTTTACAAGTGGTCCCATATTTTTAATTTGAGTGGAAGTATTTATTTTATTAAAAGAAAAAAAAATTATTCAGGCATATGCTGCTTCAATCCGCTTTCCAGAAAAGTTCAAGTTTTCTTCCTTCGGGAATTCTTCTCTCCTAAACGGCTGCATGAAAGAGAATGAAATTTTTTTTTACACGTGGGCGGTGGGTGTATAATAATGTATGTATTACAAAAGCCCTGACGGAGCCTTTTATTTTAATTTGAAGCCCTAGATTCAAGGGGAAAAAAATCACCAAGGGTCAAAAAATTGTCGTTTTTTTCAAACCTAGATAAAATTTTTTGAAAAAAGCTTTTTAAAAAATCCCTCCGTCTTATATACAATAAAGACGCTTGTAAAATTTAAAAAAACAAATATTGAGAATTGAAGTACATAGTTACGCGTTCCCAAAGAAAAGCGAAATTGCATTGATTAGCATAGGGGCGAAGTCCACCCAGGGGTACCCTTGAACTAAATTGTTATTGAAATAAAGCCCAATAAACCTTAATTGAAAGTCTTTAATAAAAATAGCAATAGCTTTGATAAAAAAATAACTATAGCCGTCCGGTAATGCTATATATAAATAAAGGCTATCAGCAATGCTGGTTTAGCCTAATTTTACACAAAATTTTCATTTCATGATTAATTGGTTAAATACTCATTGGCAAAATTCATCTCTAAGTATTGTTTGTTTTCAGTTTAGGAGTTCGAACCGGGTTAAACCTGATTATTTTTCTCTCTCTCGGTGGTATTGGAATCAGTGAAGGTTCAAGGGAGGGGGTTTTCCGTAAAGAATTGAAATTCTCCTTCTTTCGCCCAATTAAACCGCCATTTGTCCCAGCGGCGGAGGGAATGCTAAGCTCCAGGGGGATTAATAAATGTCTCCGCTAACTAACATGTAATTAAAACACGGGGAGCAACGGCGAGGTTGTCACAAACAGCGTCCCCTGTCTTACAACCTTTTCACCGATACTAATTCAACATCCGCTCCCCTTTCAAAACAAACCTGGAACACACCTTTGACTCTTAATGAGTTACACCAATACTTATTTCCAACCTTCGTTCCTAATTGTCTTCGGCTTTTCATTTAAATTGCCAACCATAATAAAACATTTTGTTCCCTTCTTTGTTGGAAAAGCTTCCTTTCTCAATTTATATCTGTATTATATAAAAATATGAGACGTAATACGACGAAAATTGGCTGCTGGGGGCAAGAGAAAGAGGTTTGAGACGAATAAGACTGAAACCAAATAAGCTTTACGATCTCGGCACACATGCGACCCAATTAGTTGGCCATATTACAGTCGCCGGAGGTCCTTTGTACCCCTCAAGAAAAACAACAAAAAAATAAATCGACTGTTTTAATTTTCGCAGTTCCGCCGACTAAACTTGCACAAAAGCCGTTTCATCTTTTTTAAAAATTATAAAATAGTTTGACGAATAATATTTTTTCGTTGGATTTTTTGAAAGAAAATAGTTCATTACGTTGTTTGCTATTGCTTTTGCGAATTCGGAGACTTGGACCCTTTTGTGTAGTAAACAAACCTTTTTTACAATCCTTCAGTCATTTCTCTACATTTGCGGCGGGATTGTTAGCTTGAGTCCACATCGGTTTCGGTGATGGTCGTTAACAGAATTATTCGCCCTCTTCTAATACTATCTGCTCAAATATTCAGCAGCGTGTAAAGGGCTTAATCTCTTTTATGGCAGGGCTTAGTATAAGAGTCTGCACAACATCTGAAATTTTTTTGAGCATACAAATATGGTTCGCCTGATTTTAAGCCTACATGTCCGACGTCTCTCCGCTTATTAAAGTTTCAACGATGGGGTGCCCTTCTGATCGCGAGATATTTTCTACGACGATATTTCAATGCAGAAATACATTACACAGAAGATAAGGTATAAAAGACGTCTTGAATGAAATGTCATGAAAATAAGCGCGAGTTACGCAGAAATGGACCCTCTGTTCTTGATCAATCATTTTGCATTCAAAGTAACATAAAGCACTTTATTTAAACAAAGTTTTCGTTTTGCAGAGAGAAAAGATCAGTAAGCTTATTTTGACCTGCGGTGGAAGTGCGAAGGAAAGTTTTTGCTCATTTCTTCTGAGTGATGCACAGATCTTCAAAGACAGAACTAAGTAGCCGTAGCTAAAAAATGGATGAAGTTTTATTAAATTAACTGTTTTGTTAGACGTGAGAAAGCAAAAATAGCTTACCTTAAGGGCCATCCAGCGCCTGTCGCGAGGGCGGGGCGACCCGCATAACACGAGGGTTTTAAAACTTATCCCTCCCCTTCAATTGGCAGGAGGAGCCGGTTCTCTCCGCCCACTTGTCTTTGATTCGTTGAAAAACCCGCGTGATTCAAATTTGTTGAATAGTATTTCAATGATAACTAAAGATTGAGTCATCGGAATTGATTCAAAATTTGCATACTTATGTTCTTTGTTATGTGGAGCGCATTTCACTAAACAATTCTTTAAAAAGTTTTAAAAAAAATTTAAACATACTACAAAGATTTATTTTTATTACAATAAGTTTAGTGGAATGCGCGGAGAAATAAATAAGCTTCATTTTAAAAAAAGTCCGGTCCAGATCGGATCATTTTTCTATGAGCTATCTTGAATAACTGTTTTCACGGCCCCTTAACCCCTATTCACCTAGTTCACCATACCTCATAATCACCTTGAACAAAGTTCCGAAGTTGAAATTGTGTTTTCCCCTCCATGCTTTCGGGTGTTTATTCGCTGCTATATCTTTTTCCCTTTATATCATCGCCACTCGTTTCAAACAATTTATTTAATCTCGCTGAGGTTTCTCATAAAAAATTAATCTTTTAAAATCTAGAGTCTGTCAATTCTGCTTTCTTTATGTAAATTATTCGCAATATCTAGTGTAAAGCATTTTATGAGATAAAAAATGTCGCGGCTTTAATACCACCCCTAATGGAATTACGAAAGAATTTTTTTCCCCTCCCGGAATATCTTTATCCACTCACTTTGATTAAACGCCACAGCGGGCTATAAAATACTCTCAAAATTTGAGGAATAATTGTTTGTAAAAAAAGGAATAAAATCAATAAATTCTTCTCTATAACGAATAGCTAAACTTTTTTTCCTCACAAAAAAAGCATTATTTTTGACATAAAAATATTGAAAATTTGATTTTTTGGGCAAAAATAATTTATTCATACGAATACTCAATGTTCAAAAGGACCTCTTTTTTTATGTTATCTACAAAGGTACTTCTTTCTCGATCCGTTCAGAACGAGAACTCTATCTCACCAAATATTCAAATGCACTAACCCCATCGTTATTTACATAAACCCAAAAGTGAAGAGTATCCTTTCGATTTTTTCATCAAGTTATCTTTTCTTGCTGTGCTTCAGTGAAAAAAAAAGTATCTTTAAGTTGCATATTTCAGGTGCCAGGTGGAGTTCATTAAGAGCCTCTAAATCGTACAAATGGCGGGTCTTACCGGAGGGGGCTTTCCTCATTTTAGATTAAGATAATAAATAAAAGAGAATTAATGATAAAACTAAGCCTTGAGGAATTACTAGAAGATAAAAAAAGAAAAAAGGTAGGCCTTAGAAGCGATAAAAAAATAATCCCAGTCGTATTTTTTCACTATCGAAACTCGATATTTGCATAAACTCCTAAAGTGATAATGTCGAGAGGTTGAAAAATTTAATATTTCTTCATCCTGTCAGAGTGGAGTAAATTTAATATCACACAAATAACGTCATGACCATCGGGGAGAATTCATCAGCGAACATCTCCGCCCCCTGTCCGCTCCCGAAGTTAATTTTTAAAATTCCTAGTTTAATAAAAGGTACCCTGACATCAAAGTAGATGAAGGACCTTATTAACAGGGAGGATCATCTGGTGCACTTCCTTACGTTGAAAAGTTTATTAAAAGCACCAGTTTTCATTTCGGGCCCCATTTTTTCCGCTTAAAAATCTCTCCACAATGCTGTAACCTCTCCCCCTCCCCATAGTTCCTCCACCCAGCTACTCCCCATCCTTCCTCACCTATCCCATCACCATACTTCCCATCACCTATCCACCCATAACCTCCCCAATCTCCCCCGATCTCCCAGATTCTATCTACCTTCCACCACCTTCCCCTACCGTTCCATCACCTCCCCCATCTCACCACCAAAGTATTGTTAAAGATATAATTTTTTGTTTGATTTTTAAGGCTTGTATTCAGTTTAATTAATAGAGAAGGGTGTAAAGTAAGCTGATTTTTTTCTCTCTCCGACAAAAGCTTTTTAGATTAAACTTGTTTTGAGAAACGCAGGCACGTGTTCCAATTATTGTTTCTCCACCAAATAACAATTGTTGCTACCTCGCGGAGTAATTTAACTCATTTATTTGTTCAGGGCGCCCTCCTGAATACCTACGCCAACGTAGGTGCCGTGATCCACGATCTCTTCAACGGCCCAGAAAGAAAAAGGGTGCGAAGGAAGGGGGCGGTGGAAAAAGGTTCCACAATGGCCCTCTCGCGGGGAAAGTAACATTTTCTAAGAGGCAATTGACGTGGCTATTTATCAGTTGACTGCTCCTTTGTTCAGCTCGCTAGAAAGCAAAGGCGATGGGACTTCGATTTCTCATTGACTCTTAGGTTACATTTATAACCCGGAATCTCCCCTTATGATTTGATACCAGGAAGAGAACCATTTTCCCATTTCTTAAGAAGAGAATATAGCCATTCAACAAAGATGTTGATTCATTAAAAAAACAGTCTTGAATTTTTAAAAATGTATCATTCATAGGTATTAAAAATATCTTTTTTGTTAAATAAATAAATCGGAAATAACAGACGGCAGTAATTACGAAAAAAAATGCGACGAGGTTCATTAGGGCGGGACGTGAACGGCTGAGCTTTGTCTCTCGTAAATCGTTCACCGCTGGGAAAAGAGACAAAAAATGTTTATTCTCTATAATTCAATCGATTCGATCAGGCACGAACTTGTGATTTGATTTTCAAACTAAACCAGATTTTGCGCTTCAAATTTTGGTAATAATCCTTGAATATTTGGAACATTTTTGTTATTTACCGTAAAAGGTTGGAAAAAATTATTCATTTTTTTCCTCCATAATTTCAATATAATGACCGCAGAGAAAATCATAAACTTTTCAAATTATAAAATTCTTTTCAATCGGTTTTTGAGGTTCACACTCGTTAAAAGTTTTTAATAGAAAACCAGTTTATTTCGTTTTGTGTAGGTACGCTTTGATCATTTTTAATGGTGAAAATATAGAATTATTGGAAAAATAGTCATTTCGGTTTTTTAGGTTCAAAATAAGAAAAGAATTCTTTTCTCCCTGTTTTTGATATAAAGGAGACGAGGAGTAAATAACTCAAAAATGTTCAATTTTGATTTCCGTTTTCATCTCCTAAACAATCGATCCGGAAAAGCTCTCGGATATTGAGTCTGATATGAAAATGAAACTAAAAAGATCTATTTGACTACCTTGTTCTCAGAAAGGTCAAAATTTAGATAAATCCTCACCTTCTGTTTGTCTTCCTTCCACACACAAGGCCTCCCCCGACGAATTTACATGATTCAGAAACCCCCCTTCTCGACGATAAATCTTTTCGGCGATAAAAGCTCGGGGGCTCCGAGAGGAAAATTAAACAAAGTAAACACCAAGGCTCTTAATTAGTCATGGATTAAGTCCCTTGAGGAAAAACGTGAAATTTTTTTTCTTCTTTCTCGGATGAAAGTTTCACACGAAGAATTTCACAGTTTATCGTCTTTCGATCTTTCGTGCTCGAAACTTTCAAAGGCGACCAATATTCCTTTAAATGTGTTAAAGTAGGGTAAAGACGGGCCTTTCATGTGAGAATGTGTCATGGATTTTTTTTACCCCACCCTCATGTTCGTGCAATATCGAAGTTATTGCATTTTCTTTCCGTAAGCAAGTTGCGCACGAAAAAGGTCTCGGGATAACAAAATATCGTCGTAAAAAGAGGAAAAAAATCCATTTTTAATCACATTAAAGAAGGATAAATTTTTATTAAGAGAAAAGCTCTTCCATGAAATAAACCGCCTATGTCTTCTCAGATTTCGCTTATACTTGATGTCTAAAAGAAAACAAATACGTTTTTAATTTTTATAAAAGCTTCCTTTAAGCCTTTTGTGAATAGAAGTGCAGGATGTTTATTCAAACCTTGAGTGTTTAATTTCTCAATAGAATGAATGCGAAAAATATTACAATGAGAGAAAAAAAAATTAGAAACAACAATAATCCGAAGAAAATCAACCGATACGATTTGTCTCTAAACTACTTATTTTATTAAGTCTTTGTTATTTAGATGGGTCAAAAACCGTAGGGATTCAGTTTTCTGCATGCCCGTTATTGGTTTTTGAAAAGGAGCCTCTGTATAGGAGGTCTATCAATCAAAGGACAATAGACTCTGCAATTAGTGGCCACCGGCGTTCAATTTTTTTTTAGAGGAGGCAATCAACCCTACCATTACGCCATTGATGACAACCTATCCGGTGATATTTCGATAATTTAAAATTCATGTAGGTAATGTTTAATTGTTTTTAACAAAATATTTATAGGATTGTATTTGTTTCATTGATGGAAATAAATTGTTTTCAACGAAAGGCAGAAATGGAATTACACCGCGAACTAACTTGCTAGGGAAGCAAGAGGCCGAGCGATCGCTTGGTAGGCCGCTGCCCTCGAAGGCCGGTGAGGGCCAATTTTTAGGGGATTTCCGGAGGAAAGCAGGCCTCATTTTACTAAATAGGAGCAAAAAAAAAAGCTGAAAGAGCAAAAAATTCGAGGTACTGAAATATTTCACACGGGCCTGGGTTCGTCGAAAAACTTCGAAATCGAGGTTTTAAGAGATAATTTTTAGTCGAAAAACTTCGAAATCGAGGTTTTAAGAGTTAATTTTTCGTCGAAAAACTTCGAAATCGAGGTTTTAAGAGTTAATGTTTCGTCGAAAAACTTCGAAATCGAGGTTTTAAGAATTTTTCGTCGAAAAACTTCGAAATCGAGTGTACCTGGGATATTCAAATAGTAAAAAAAAACCAACACGGAAATTGCACTTTAAACGCTGATTCTGAGGTTTTTTGAACAAAAATTGGCTCTTAAAACCATGATTTTGGGGTTTCTGACAAAAAATTGTCTCTTTGAAGTTGATATGAGGTTTTTTTTAAAACGGAAATTTGGCTTTAGAAATGTTGACTTTGAGGCTTTTGACGAAAATTTGGCTCTCAAACCTTTGATTTTGAAGTTTTCGGACGAAAATTAGGCTTTACTAATGTTTATTTGAGGTTTTTTGAAGAAAAATTGGTCTTATAATGTCGATTTAAGGTTTTTGATGAAAAATAGCGTTAAAATATGTTCAGAAAGAGAAGAAAAACTAAAATTTTGGGGGATATTTGGAAAAGGCCGGTCTAGTGGATGCTCCCGGTGGGCCGAAAACGGCCGATCCGCCCCTGGCAAGAGGTGGCAGAAGACCTTTAGTATGACATTTGTGCTCACATCCTTAATTTAAAAAGAATCAACTGAATTACCCTCATTCATTTAACGACGAAGGGTCGGAATCCCATATTTCCGAAGGGTTTTGAGAAAAAATATTGAAAGTGCTGAAATCCTTTGAAAAAATTAAGTACCTATGTAGTTTAAATATTATAAAATACGTCCCTAACTCAATTTGATGGATTTTAAGGTTTGGTGCGTACATTGGACACTATTTTATTTTTCTGTGGGATGGTGAGGGGAATTGTGAGCCTCCAGGGTCCGTTGCTCGTAATCAAATCCGTTTATGCCTCTTTGCGATGATTCCTTGTCTTTCGTTTTCCCTTCACAATTAGAACAGAAGGCGGAAGGCTCCTCGGGTTTCGCCGCCGAATTAACATTTTAACTCTGCTTTCGGAAGCAGGAGAGCACCCAAGAAACTTCGCCTCGATTTAATTGCGGGAGGAAGCGTGGTCGATTCTACGGATTGCTAAATTAGCATTTCCTTCCTTTGTTACCTTCTTTTCCTAACATCTATTTTCGAACTAAATAAATTTAAATAATTGATTTGATTTACAAACTCATTATAGCACTAATTAAAAAAAATGCGAGTATGTTATCGGCAGTTGGTTAATTAAACAAATGTTATTAGTTTTTATAAAAAGAATCCTTTCAGGGCTGTTTAACAATGTATAGCGAATTAAAAATGCCATGCCTCGTGGATGCTGGCTGAATAACAAGGTCCGATCTTTTCTTCACACGATTACATAGTAAACCAAAGAGAAAAGGGTCGTAAAGGAGCTCTCCTTATTCTTTATTAACTTGGTTTTCGATTCGTCACGCTTACTTGACCTCCACCCTTAAAAGTCCAGAAAAGGTTATGGCTACAATAAACCATTCTTGCATATTAGGCCTATTTCACATACCTTTTCTCATTCAAAACGTCAAATTATTTATTCTATTGTCCCTTTAAAGTATAAAAGCAACAAAAATCGAATTTTATTTATTTATTTTTTATAAGAGATGTTGAGTCCAATATTGGATTGCACATTTTACCAAGCGAATCATTCTATTTGAACAGCCGAGGCGTTCTTCAAAGAAAGGATCTAAAGACCGAGATCTGGACATAAATTGGCTAGGTACCGAGCATCACGTAAAATTTTTTCGCTCTGTTAGTTCTCAGGAGGTTACAGTGGTTAAGGGGAGGTTGGAGGGAGATGGGGTAGAATAGAGGGAGGTCCAAGGGGGTTATAGAAGGGCGGGGAGTGTACTAGGGCCACATTTGGTGGTTCTGGAGAGGTCTATAAACCCCGGATTTTTGAGAAAGTTCGAATAATAGGGTTCCTCCTCTATACTAAATTTTTCATTTTATATTGAGGTGAATAAAAAAGGTTTTTTAGGGCACAGAAATAAAGAAAAATCAAAAATTATTGTTATTTGATTATACTTATCATTGTGTGGTTAATCGCATATTGTCTCATTCCCCATTATTTGATACCTCTATACATATGTAACCCAATGGTATCGAATTCGACTTTCGTTTATAATTAAAAATAAATCTAGGATTATAAATTATTTTGAACAGTTTTATAAAAAATTTAAAAAAAGTTTGGATTTCGAATTTGATTGGATTATTTTTACAATAGCAATTTTCCTGTCCACCAGATCAGGATTTTCAGATTTTATTTTATTATTTATATATATTATATGTCGTGGTGTGACGACATGTCTTTGGTCAAATAGACGGGAAACACGTGCTTTCGTGTTGTCATATGCTCGCATTCTTGCTTTTCCCAAAAGTTATGTACTTACTTCAAATGATCAGAGAAAAAGGGGCGGCCGCACCCCGTTGGGAATGGCGGAGCCGGGGGAGTACGCACGGCTGACCGATTGGAAGGGGCATTGTTGTTTATCAAGACTCAAGAGTGATGGAACACACGTGGGTTTTCCGTGCGAGTCACTTTGATCTGTTTTGGGTGATCTTGGATCTTTATTGGTTTATCTTTTAGTTTAAAAGTGATAGTGGGAAAAGCAAGAGAGTGAAGTAGCCCGTTTCCATTGCCTGGACCATTTTATCATATCGGACAACGTCGGTTCAGCCGTCACCGGCGCCGCCTCCAAGGCTGGGGGTGGCCCTGGGGCCCTTGGGCTTATCTTAAGCCAACATATATGTGGGTTTGGGGTGAGAAATAAAAGAGAATGGTTTCTCGTCACTGTCTTTTTTAATAATCACAACTTCTTTTTATCTTTACAAATCACCACGTACTTCTTTTCTACACAATTTACATCGTACTCCTCGTTTCACTTTACATCGAACGTTCTGGACTCTAACTGACAAAACCCACGCCTCGGCCTAGCCTCACTACCTACACTTCACTCACAACCAGGCGGTGAGTCACAAGTCCGGGCATGGTTAAACCCTACATATATATGTGGGAATCAGTAAAGATATTACCCAGAGGTAACTAAAGACTATCACAGAGCCAGGAGCAGTTTTTATGATTACTATCGCTACGGGGAGGTACCTCAGTCTCCACCCTGCCTGCTCTCGGGGTGAATCGCTGATGATCAGATGATAGTAGCGATACGCTGCTCCTGACTCTGTGTTAGTCTTTACTCTGATTCCACATACTATATATAGTGTAAGCTTTGGGCTTGTTGTATCAAAAAATCTATTCATCGACGTTTTATTAAATAAATCTTGCTCACTGGTTTATCATAACCACAGTTTTGCCTCAAAGCGTTGAATTGAGAAGAGCTTAAAAGTTTATGTAAACTTTCAATAGAAGGAGCACCCAGAGTCATAATGATCTCACGAACTTGTGAAGCCTCTCGAATTCCTATATTCTCTACTTTTTGCCTCTCTTTTCAATAATATTAGAGCAAACACAAATCATTCATTGATCCTCAAAGGCAAATATACCCTTTAGAATGAAATACATTTTTTTCCCCATAGTTATTCTGAAAATTTCAATTAAATAGTGAGAATGTTGACCGCGATTTTATTGTTTGAAGAATTTAAATGGCGTTAAAATTTAGTAAAAGGGGAATGGAAGGGACTGCTAAAATATTAGCGAAGAGGTTTCCACCGGATTTCATTACACCGAGATCCGAGCATCCACTCTCCCAGTAACAAACCCTAGGGCAATTCCTATACATGCACATTTCTCTTGGGCATGCCCTTAACATATCACGATCAAAAATAACTTGAATCTCTTCCGTCGTCCTCTGAAAAGGTCGCATCAGATATATTTTCCATTAAAACATTCCCAATCGTGTTTGTTTAAATATCTTTTAAGAGAAAAAACAATATTTGAAAGGAAAAAAAGAAGAAGAGTATTTTAGTAAATTTGTTTTTAACATTTTCTCAAACTAAGTAAGATTACTGAAACTTTTCCCCCCTTCTTGTCACATAGAAGCGGGGGTCCCATTAAAACTTGTATCTTTAAAACTCATACACTTCGCCTCTTTGGAATTTCGTTGCTCTTCTATTTATATCTGAGATTTAATTTAACTAGTTTTACTTTATAGTGGAATTAAATAGATTTCTTAACTAAAATTAAAAGAAAAAAAGTGTTTTCTCTTTTTAAACAATTAATAATTTTGATTTGTAAGAGAATAAATAGGAGGAAATTGAAATATTTACCTGCTTACAGACGTCAAACCGAATTTCGGAAGACCAATTTAGTGAAAAGCCACCAGGTCACACGAAACCCATTTGCGATAATGAGTGATAAAAGATTCAAAGAACCTACTAATTGTTCACTTCTGATAAGGTTCGAATTTTCAAAATTATACACAATAAGGTAATTTTTAAAATATAATAAGCCCTTTTTATTGTTAAAAGCTTAATTTTGAGCCTTTTTATTCGAATTAAAGGCATTGTAAATTCGCTTTGGGATAGTTCAAAGAAATAACGATCATAGTGATTTATTTAGTGTTAGCTTTCTCAGAGAGGAAGTTGTTGGATTACCCTCAACATGGATTCTGGAAAGGGGTTATGAACTGGTGTAGGGTTAAAATGACCCACGGGACCTGTAGGACATGGGTCTCAAACCTTGGGAGGGTGGAGGAGGGTAGAGGAGGATGAATGAGGTTGAGGGGAGGTTAGAGGTGATGAGGAGGGGTTTTAGAAGAGTTTATAGTCAACAGATTGAACTAATCACACATAGTCCAGCTTATCTACGCCCAAAAAGGGCAAATACATTGGGGAAAAAAAAAATAAAAAAAAAGAAAAAAAAGAAGCATTTTGAATCTCCCTCACTTGAATTCTCTGCAACTTTTAATTAATACACTTTTTTTTTATTAAAAGAAGTCTTCCCTCCCTTTTTCGACTTTTTAAAATCCGATTTTATTCATACCTAGGTAAAATTCGAAAATCCCGATTGTTTGTTTCCTTGCAGAGTTGCAGCTCAGAATAGTTTGGTTCTTCAAAAAATCTTAGTAGATAAAAGTAGGAAATTTAATGTTATAATATTAAATAATTTTAAATATTTAAAAGTTAGTTATTGTTATATTTAATTATTTAATATTAAATTTAATAAAATTTAATTTTGTTTTTATAATTTTTTTGAAATAATACTACTTAAGAATTAATTCAATAAACTTTTCACCTAAAGCGAGGTGGTTTAGAATGTTTTTAATTAATAATTAAAACAAATTTAAATCCTCTAATCACATTTTATCCGCAACAGCTTTCAATTTAAATTTTAACCCCGCTGACGAGTTTCCGAGAAAAGCAATAATTAATCCCCCAAAACTTGGAATTCGATTTGTTTTTAGAATTTCGCAAAGTTTGTATGATCAGTTTTTTTAATTCTTTAGACAAAAATAATTCAATCTATTAAAATTATGCGAAGAAAAGAGAGGATTTTAGCGTAACACATAATAATGTTTCGCGTTATAATCGGAAAGCCCAAAACAAATAAAGTCATCTCCGACACAAACAAAAACGAAAATGAAACACAAACTCCATCCGAGAAACTTTTCTGAGTAAATAACCGAGTACCTAAATCGATTTTATGTTTGCCTCTGATGTGGCCTGTGTGTGAAGTTAAAGAAAAAGATTGTTGGAATGAGACGAAGTTTGTTCAAACCTGGGAAGAGGCTTTTCCCCACTTTCACCACTTCTTAAGTGGAACGTCAACCACGTTTTTGCGAAAATCGTCCCTTGTTTATTACATCACTGAACATGGTCTGCATAAAAATCTATTTTTTTAAATCTGATTTAACCTGATGAAGAGGAAAAGTAGTTCCTCGAAACATGTAGGTGTTAAAAAAATTTCCTAGATCGTCAATAAAATCACCCCATTGATTACATAAGTGAATTTCTATGTTTGATTATAATGGAATATGATTCTCAACAATATGGTGATGTGGCCACAGAAATAGACGTGGATCAAATAACACAGAACATAAGTTTTATAAACGTAGATATATTTTCTTTTTCATAATTTTATTTTTAAAGCATTTCCTCAATGTGAAACTTTTTTGTTTTGGATAAGGTCCTATTCAATAGCGTTCAATATTGAAATAGAGTTTGGATGTAGGTGGAGCTTTTCTTTTATTACCTTTTTTTCTAGATTTCATTTGAATTCCGAATACGTATACATCGAGCAGTTTTGTCTTTTAGAATCGAAAAATATTTTTGGATTAAAAAAAAGAAATTCCGCAATCGTTCGGGTTGGGGTTTAATGAATAATAAAATCGGGTTACCGCCGAATGAAGTGACAGAATGGATCCCCTCTCCTCGCCATCGACTAATTTCTGATATTAAACCATTCGGTGGATGCGGTTTGTGTCAGGTGCGACGACTTGGGAAATATAGGGATACCGCACCTCCACCGTTATTACCACGCTTGTGAATCCGTGAAAAACATCCCCGGGCTTTACAGTTTCCATTTTCCGTTTTATAGCCTCCAGTGGTGAAAACACACCCAAAAAAGCGCGAAATCTGTTATTCACGATTGATCGACATTACATCGAAGTTACGATTATAATTTCACAGATTTAAACACCAAGAGATAAAAAAAAACAGAGAGCGCTCTAAAAGCGATATTTTATTTAATAAAAGTTTGAATATTTTAGCCACATTTTACTGCACTATACCTCTTTACATTTTCATTTCCGAGTTTTACGATGTGCGTCATTTTTTATACATTCACTTTCATAACTTCCAACTGCCACTTGCAGGATCGTATTCTAAATGCTTCCAATCCAGCCAAGTGGGCAATTTACTATAAAAAAAAATAAAAAAAAATCAACAGGTGAGATTTTTTTATTGAATTTTCGTTTTTTTCATTTTAGCAAAATTTTTGAATGCACTGCCTAAAAAAATTATTTAAATTGTTCAAATTTAAAAAAACCAAAGACTTCCTTACGTTGATGTTTGCCATAAAAATAAGAATGAATATAACCCCTTCTCTTTGTAATTTTTTTTATAACTTAATTTATTTCTCAACTTTACGGTCGGCACTTATCGTCTGGAGAGGTGAAAGAGACTTAAAAAAAAAGTTTGCATTCAAAAGGCGGCGAATGAGTTATAAAACTCTTACTCATTCAAGAAATGACAAAAAAGCCCCTCCATAGCTCCAGCCTCTTTAATTTTATATCCGCCAACCTTTTTTTTATTACGAATATTATACCGGAGGAAAAAAAAAAGAACCGGGGAAAAAAATGATGAGGAAGAAGTGCATACAAAATTTTTATTATGATAAAAAGAGATAAAGGTGACTAATGAAACTTTGCCGAGATCAACATCGTTCTTTTTCCGAGGCGGGTATTAAAACTTCACAAACCCAAGATGGTGGCGATACCAGTAAATGGAGATAAATTGTCTCATGTGATATTCACATTGGGGCTTAAATTGTCTAAATCTCCTTTTCCTTTCTTCTCCAAAGCACAATCGCAAAAACGAAATATTTCAGAAAACTTCAAAAGCTCTCTATAATTTTATTTTAATTTTTTTTTATTAAAAATTATATTGAATGGATGAGCAGAAAGCATTTTTTCTATACAGAAATGAAAGGGGAAAAACAAAAAGTACTTGAAAACAGAAAAAGCATTCTTCTCATTGCAAACGAGTTGAAGTATTTAATTAATTTTAAGAATATCTAAATTTTCGTGTTATTCCTTAGGAAACTTTCTAATTAAACTGATTCTCGAACCTTCCTGTTTTCATCTTTTTCAAAACTGTTATTTAGGAAGAAAAAAACTTTTTTGAATGATGGGTAAAGATTGTAAGGAGTTGTCTTCGTGTGAAACGGTTCTAAAGTTATTTTACCTCAAGAACAGGCCCCTTTAGAAAATACAACAATGGCTCAAACTCTTTTCCGACGTCTACCACCCACGGACCATTTAACCGCGAAATTAGTTTCTCCAGAAGGTAATTATATGCTCGGTATTATAGTGGAGGGGGCACTTTTTTCCTCTTTTTTTTATCGACTCTATAATGGATTTCGTCAGCTTTTCATATTCTACTCAAGAATCGGAAATCCTTCTTTCTTCAAAGTATGGACGAGGGACAACGAACGCCCCATCCCATTTCCATTAGCGGAATTGACTACTTTTAATTTTGGTCGACTTTTTTAGATTTTTTTTTCTTCTTTTTTTTTACTCATCGAACCCCATCAATGAACTAAGTATTTGGAACGTTTTCAAAGAACCCTCTTAAACTTGGCACTTAAACTTGTAATCCTAAAAACCCTTTTTGGTTTATTTCTATCACTTTTTAAATTAACCCAAGCTTCGATAAGTACAATAAAATTCTTTGGTGTTATGTAACTTTAAAATGAAAACCGACGTAGGTACTCTTTATCCTGTTTTGTCAGAAACAATTTTTTTTCTTTCTAATCGAGTTTAATAGCACTTTAAACTTCTCAAGAGCTACCAGCTGTCCTGAATAAACTACTTCAAGTGTTGTGCATGCACTTTTATACCTTCTTATCCTTTTAAGTTTTTTAGATTTTTTTTTCCTTCGAATTTAGTTGTCCAAGTTTACGTACTCTTTAATTAGAAGAAAAATTAAACAATTTGTTAATTTATAACATTTTATAGATGGAATCCCATTTTTAACTAACTTTTTCAAAAATTTGGGGCTCTACAGACCCTTCACGATCCAAGGCTAACGTTCCCCACCATTTCCCTACCTCTTCCCACTTTCCCATCACCTCCCTAAGAACTAAGAAAGTTAACTAAGAAAAGAAAATTTGGTTCCAAAACTGCGACCCCTCCATGACCCCTCAATCACGGGTAATACAATAACTTTCTTTTTGAAAAAGTTAACCTTTAAAAAAAGTTTGTTTTCCTAATAAAAGATGGATGGAGGACGAGAAAGTCGACTTTACTTGTTTACTTCCATATTTGATACGCGTTCAGAACGTGAGGAATATCAAACGTTTGAGGGGGGAACGACATGGGAAAGGGGGACGGGATCGTCGATGCTTTCGGCTGGATGGATTGCGGGAAAGAGGGGAGGAGTTTTGTGTACTTTGAACCGAGTCCCCGGATGTCACCAAATATCAAAGAGTTCCAGTTGTGTAGTCAAATAAGATCCCTATTTCATGATTATATTACTTCGAAAGGATATTAACCAAACAGGTATTGAGCTAGTCATTACTCGATTTTTTAAAAATCTCCTTAGATACAGCATAAAAATTACATATAAACATTCTCTCAAGTTGAAAATTTTTTTCAGCTTATTCGAGTTATTGTCCTACAAACAAAAACGTGTAGTTGGCAAACCGGTCTTTGTGGATACAAGGCTGCTTAGCTAGACAGAAATCCTGCTTAATGTGCTTCTCTTCCTTTTCCACAGGACGATAACGAAAGGTTTTCCAGGAAATATAATTATTTCTGCCATCCCGTCCTCCTTAATTTAATCATTGTTTTATTTAACAATTTTTTCCCCCCTTAAAAAGCCAATCCATCATCTCAGTTTCGAAACAGTGATTAAGTTTCTAAACAACTTAACTTTCTCAGATTCGACAAGGTTTCCATTTGTCTCGGGTAAGGATGAAGACGATTATTAAGTGGATTATGGGAATAAAATCTCTTAAAGCTTAACGGATATTCCTGGGCAATCAGTTTCCATAAATCAAGCTGATTTTTTTAAAAATAGTTGAATAATAATCCGGATTAAAAGCAAATGTACTGAGGAATTTCGTTTTATATCAAAGTTAAAAACTCGGTTTTGAAGAAATTTGTCCTTATTAGTCAAAATGAAATCAGGCTTAAAGAGAGACGGGGCTGGAATGTTGAGCCCTGTTTCATTTATTTTCATTTGTGCCTTGGCGTGGGATTTGTTTGGCACATTGCAACCTGACCGACAAGAACCCTTTTTTTACGGTCTACTCTCCGTTTTAAATAACCAACTTGACATCTCCGCCTAAGAATTTAATTAAAATTAAATATTCTGAAAATGCCGTCACTAATACCGAGTGTAGCGACTTCATCTTTATTTACTCCGAGGGTGAATCTTGAGCGTTTGCAAAAGTTTAATTCAAGACTGTCCGAATGTACTTTCCCTGTACTAAATAATACTGTGGATACGTGCCAGGGGCTTTATTAAAAACAGTACGTGCTCTCTAGACTGGATAATTAGCCTTGAGCACGTCCGCTGAGGTTTATTACTTTAACTCCCTTTCTTTTCAGCCTTATAATTTTCTAACGGATTAAATACCGTATGCTAATTATGATAAAGGAATGACATTGGTTGTAAAAATCAATGAAGATAGCTACCTACTTAGCTCTAGAATTTTCATAGCTAAACGAAAACCGATAGCTGAACGTTTCATTTTTATTTCGGCGATTGCCTGGAAGAAATAACGTAAAACGTTGCTATGTTCTCTTCTGAATCAACCCCGGAGCATTTTCCATTGAAGCGCGGAAACAAATCACGTCCATTCGCTTTTCTCTCTTCCATGACCTTTCAAGTGAAAAAATTTTTCCCTCTGCTGATAAAATAATACCAAAGTACCCGAAAACCTTTGGTTCATTCAAGTATTTTTGACTTTCTCAAAAAGAAAGTTAATAATCTCGAACCCCGGATTTTGGGAAGAGGCCAGGAGACTTATCGGACATATACTGGGAAGGGCATTATGAGGGCACTTTTTGGAAAAGTTCCGTTTTGGAAGTTACACTTCTATAACTCCTGACCAGATCAGACCAGACCTTCCGCTTTTCTGTGCCTCAGTTTCATTTGTGAAGAAACTTTGTTTTTGTTGATTAGTAATAGTTTGTTTATTTAAATGTCTATTTTTTTGTTTCAGGATACGGTAAGGAAATATTGTGATCACCAGTATATGTAGTAAGTAACAAAAAATAAAACAGCGATCAAATCTTAAATGTAGGTTTATTCAGTATTGAATGACTGGAAACTATCTGTCCTACGTATTATTTATCTCCGTTGCTGAAAATAAGCCATGCCCATCACTTTGATGATAAAATTAAGGATCTACTTATGGAACTTCTTGCTTATATGTCATTTAAAATTTTGCACGCTTATAGCAGAAATTTTACAAAGGGCGGGGAATAGTTTCAAAGTTGGATTTCTTAGAGAGGCTAATTTTCTTTGAAAATTTCCATTGAAATAGTTTTCGAGTTTGGAGGCGTACAATTCTAGCTTTATAGTGTAACAAGTTACCCGAAGTTTAAATTGAAAACAGCCGCTCGTTTAAAAACTAACATCTAGCTCTAATTATAGCCCATATATTTGGAAAGAAGATAAAAGTGTTAAGTTGAAGAGGTTGTTTTTTAATTTAAAACAATAAAAGACGCACAAGTTTAAAAAAAAAAGGTGAACGGTCTCGATTTTAATATTAAGGGAAGTTAAAACAGGCTGTGGCTTTGATAAAAGGTGTAAGTAGTTGAGAAGGGGAGAAAAGGATTTCGGGTCGCCCCTCCCTTCCTTCTCCGCAAAGGCGGAGTGGGCTCAATTGTTTCCTAAAACAAGAAAGTTGCCCTTTAAGAGAGGGCCCATTTAAGTTTTCCTTCCTTTAAATATTACCTTCTATTTTTGAAGGAACAGGTCCCGCCCAGGGAATTAGTCCGGAAAAACTTTTCCCCGGAAAAAAACAAAACGAATAAATAAAATAAATATAAATAAAACATTGGTTTACCTTATTCCCTGGAGGATTTGGATTCTGGTTTATGTTATATACAATATTAAATTTTTCTCCTATTAATAATATCTATAATGGCTGGTAAGGGGGAAAATACAGAAAAGGAGACCGATTTTCTGGAAGGAAACGTGTCCTTAATAAATGCTTTGAAAAAAGAGGGTGATTGCGTCGAACATCGAAGAGGATCGGAAAAGCGATTCGAGTTGAAAGAGACTTTTCGTGTGTGAAGGTCGAAGAACCCATATAGGGCTTTTTATCAAGGATTTTTGAATTTATATAGTAGTAGAACATTCTCAAAAAGTGGCCTCTCATTTAGGGGTGGTATTATCTTCTTCCACGTCAGTGGCGTTTTTCCATCGGAAAAGTACATTTTTTAGGTACATACATATATTGGGTTCAACTAGGTGACCACCCGCCTTGAACACTGGACCCCACTGATGAACGCAGTATCGCAATGTTTGGGATTAACGCCTTGGCACGCGCGGCCACCACGACGCCCCTGGTATTATCTTTAAATGAGACTAATACCGACTGTCTAGGACCATCCGTTCTCCATAAATGTATAGTAAAGTGAGCACTTTTATCAAAAACTGGCCACTAAATTTTTTTTGAACATCGATATTTCCTGAAAGGCTGGACTGATTTTGGCTTTCGAATGCTCAATTAATAATCTTTCTTTTTTACTTGATGGTTAAGTCTCTAAAATGCATTGTTTTTAGAGATCAAAAACTTGCTAGCTTGAATTGCTACTCTCTGGGCGGGTAAAGGTGATATCATAACTTTTTCTGGCTGTTGTAGAAGAGTTTCTGCTAGGCGGTACATTTTTTTGTAAGCTATTCTTTTGTTGAAAAAAATTGAGTGTGGGAGGTGGCTAGCTTACAGCGAAGTTATTCTTTAATTTTCAAAAACTGATCAAAGTTTTGTCTCAAAATACCTAATTATTCTCCCTACTCTTCCCGTTAATTAGCTTTACGAGTTGCCCTTTTTTAACAAACAAAAAAATAAATAAAACGGAAGTGTAATTTGGCCTAGGCTTTTACTTGAAAAGAGCCTTGATGTGTCAGACCAATTAAACCCTCAAAAGCTGGTTTTGCTTCAAAGCCGTTGAATTGTTTGAAGGAAGAAGGATCGAGGGGAGTGGGGATAATTTTTAAAAATTTTCACAATACAAAACAACTCGGATGAATGGAAGGCCGTAATTAGGATGCTTTTTTTTTCACCAAACAAAGAAGTTTGAATAAAAAAATGTTTCACTGTCACTCCAAATTATATCAAAATTCTTTAGTCGCTATTCAAATGAATAAAATTAACGAGACTTTCTAGTTGGTCCCTTTAATAGTTGATAGTTAAACCCAAAACATTCTCGCCCACAGGACCGTTCCAAACTTGCAAACCCCAATCTCATAGGAATTATGAAAGCAGATTACCTACTTTTAACGTTGTTAAAACCAAAACTTGTGAATAAAATAGATCGCCAAAAGTATTTAGCGTACTCATTCCTTGATTATTGAATTTTGAGTTTTCATTTCCATCTTTTCGAGTGAAATGATTCATAGAAAATGTCAAAAAATGAATCGTATTTAGGTTTATAAAGAGAACGTCTGTCTGGGTGATGAACAAGAGAATAATGAGTTTAATGCACGCTTCGTTTTTATTTGAATACCTCATTAGGACACGAAATGTGCGGATCTGTTGTATCTTTTTTTCACCATTAGCTCTCTCTTTTATTACATTTTTCCCTTTTATGAGATAATATTATTATGTTTTTAATAATAAATGTTTATTGAAAGTGTATTCACAAAATATCGATTATTTTCAATTAATTTTATTCTTTAGGGATTCAAGGGAGAGAGGAAAATAAGCTTTAATTAATTTTTATAAAGATAACCCCTCCTTCTCTTGCTAGCAGATACCGGAATTAGAACAAGAGTAGAATGTTAATGATTATGCGTTTTGTTTATCGTCGAAAGGGTGGGTAACGAAATTTGATTCAAGGGGTTGATAGCGTTCGTTCCATTCTGCTCACACAAACCTCCCCTCCCCCCACCTTCTGATTTATAACACAAAAGATTAACAGAGTTTTATCTATGGCTTTTCTTTTCAAAAACGTTACTTTCGAACCACCTTTCCCCACGTTTTCGTGGAAACAGAAATTACTTTTATCGTCCTTTGTTTTTGATATCTAATATCATCCTATAAACTCCAATTTTGTTGGGGATCTACATCAGCAGTATCCATGTACAGTTTAGAAGCAAGAGATAAACATTTCATACTCTCTGATCTACATAGTTACAAAATTAGTATTCTCGAAAGGGTTGAGACATATTGTAAGTGAAAAACATTGAAAAAAATAAAGTAAGAAACGTGCTTTCGGAAATCAATGGATGCCTTTCCCTATTGTCAATCCAAGTACTCCTAAGGGGGATGTTCGGAGACAGAATCCACGTCGAAAGGGAAACAATCCGGCCTGGCTACGATTATCGATGAAGGGTTTCGGTTTCATTGGCGAATCCCCAAAGGAATTCTCTATTTACCCAACGCTAACTATCTTAATGCATAAATTCTCTCAGGTATAGTTTCCAAAGGTAATTTCACACAAATCGCTGGATAGTTAAACATGAAAATTATCATCAAAATATTATCTCTAGTCAAAATTAATGAGTGAGAGGTGATAGGTGGTTTGGTGAGATGGGGCGGTGGGGGAGGTTGTAGGGATGTGGGGGAGGATGTACGGTTGTGTGTGGAGGAGTGAAGAGGTAAATGGATTTCGTGAAACCCCTGCAGGGCCCTGAATTTTCGAGAACTTTCAAAAGACATGATTAGAAAAAAGTTGTTTAACGTTCAATCTATGAAAATAAAAAAGCTTTTGAACTAGTTATTAAACTAGATTTAAAATCTAGTATTCTATTGTAGTTAATTATATACATAATACGTCCAGATGTCTGTTTTTTCAACGTTTCATTAAATGTTTGAGACAGTTATGGACGATAATAATTATTGTTTATATCATTTTCTTTAATAAGCTTAGTAGAAAGATTCTTCCCTAATCATCTATTTGCTCTCTAAAAGGCTCATAAAAGTGACTTATGATTGTTTAAAAAACCAAACAAAAGCCCCTTTTCTGTTGGAATCATCAAAAATTTGTGTCCTCCAGCCCAAGCCGGTAAAAAGCTTTTCAGTATTGAAGGGCTGGGGGGACAAAAAAGGGAAATGACAAAACATCTTGCCTTCTTTAAATAATAATGTGACCAAATAATCATACTTTCTAGATATGAAAAGCTGGATTATTATTTCCGATGCGGAGTGGGCTGCCCTCCTTAAAAGCAGTTCAGGAATCTTTTATTTCGAAGGTCTAACAGGATCACTTTTCCATTTGGCTTACTACGGGGCTTTTATTTTCGACTCACAAAACCAGGCGCTTGAAACTTTTGTTTATTTATATTTTCGTCGGAAATGTTTAAATATCATCCGTTGATTAAAATTTTATTCAATTAAAGCGAACAATAGTTTCGACTCCGTCTTGAGATAGGAGTGAAAGCGGAGAAATTACGGAAGTATTACATCCACTTGGGAGAGGGGCTTCTCTTGGTCCGTCGAGGGTTCTTCGACTCGAGTGGGGTTGAAATGGTTGAGGAGGGGAGGGAAGTAATTCTCAATGATATAATTAAGACTCTGCTCTAATCAACGTCGGCTATTGTCAGTGATGTGACACCGGGAGTATTTTGTAGCCTTCGCGAAATAGAAAGCTGAGGGCTTATTCAAGACGACCCTTTTCACTCGATTCAATTCAACTGGAATTTTTTTCTTCTCTCTAGAAATATGTTTTCAAATTGCCTCATGAAAATGAATTATTGAAAAAAATAAGATGAACCTTTTAATTAGATTTTTATTTAATTTTAATATCAGTATTTCGTATTGTGTGCTTCTTTTGTTATGTTTTGTACAAAAGGATCTTTTGATTTTTTTTTTCTAAAGGATAAGAATTAATTTTTTATTCTTTTGCGAAGAATTTGGATGTAAAAATTTGATACCTATAAATTATATACCTTGTTTTTAGGTTCGAATTATAAATTGCTGGTATGGAGGAGGAAACACCATGAGTAGAATTTCCCCAAAATTCGGGGCTCAGACCTCTCCACAAACACCAAAATCCCCCACCATCCCTCCAACATGGACCTTCCACCACTCTCCCCCACTTCCCCCATCTCCACTCCTAACCTCCTCGATTAGTAACTCATTCACTCCTGAATACCTAAAGCATTAAGTAGAAACTGATGTTATATCCCAAGTCATCAAATTGAATTAATAACAAAATAGCATATCAGATACGATGTTTTGGCATGTTTTCACGCCGAAATGGAGATTTAAACATTTACTTATAAAAGTCTCGTTGTTTTTAAAATATTGAACTCTGAAAAAAGTAGTCGAATCCCATTTGAAAAATCTCTTTTCCCCCACATTCATTAACAGTTTGTTGGAAATCCAGAAAGACTTTTATTAGAATTTTATGCGTTTATTGCCCATTAATGTCTCCAGTGTGAATACTTTTTTGCCTCAAAGATAAATCGACTCATATATTACTTAATTTATTTAAACTACCTAATGAATGCGTTTTTCCTGAACACTTCAATTTTTTCATTTTAAAAAATATTCCGATTTGAATTTTTTTTAGAAAAGTCGCTGAAGGTATCTCAGACGCCTTCAGGGAAAATTGTTTTATGCAAAAATTTTCGTTTATGGAAAGGGCGGGGGTGGAAAGTCGAGTGAACTCTCTTGGGGTGCGTTAAATATTGTATGAGTGCGCTCAGGTGTCTCCGGCAATTTGTCGGCCTTCATGTCCGCTTTCGCTTCGAACGAGTTCCTCCAAATATGAAAACTTAGAGTGCTTGACTTTTGAAAAATAATTAAAACATGATTGCTTTGTGTAAAATTGATTTTTCTCTCTCTCTCTCTCGCCCTCCATCTCCGACATAAAATAGAAGAGAGCCCGTATGGCGTATGAACGGCAAATTGAGATCGTGCCCTATCGAGTATAAAGGTGACTCACGCCCTTTTTTGCAACTAACATGCAGTATCGAGCAAAAACACGTCTCTCCCTTGTGTGTGCACCTTTGATCACTTCCGATATAAATAGAACCGCCTTTATTAAAAACCATTCATTTTAGTCTTTGAGCTTTGATCAACGCATTTTCTTTTAGTAAGGTACTTCAAACTTGCCTTTCTCAAAAAGAATGTTATTACACTAGTGATTTAGGCCTTCCCTAAGTCCAGAAGAGATCTGGAGTCAAAATGACCGTCGTTCTTGATCGGCCATGGATCATGATTTTGTCAATGTCCGGCCGGAGGATGGAAGAGGGAATGGGAGGGTAGGGTGAGGTTGAGGAAGGTGTTAGCGGAGAGAGGAGGATGGTGAATGTGACTTTTTGGAGGGGGAGGCTCGGAAAGGCTGGTAGTGGAGTGGAGATGAGTGGGTGATGGGAGGTTGGAGTGTGTGGTGGGAGGTGGGGGATGTCAGGAGGGAGTATTTCCTAGCAAAAATGGCGGACCTTTATACCTACAGGAGGAAACAAGGAGAGGAGGTTTGATACTTTTGATTGAGAATGGGGGTGGTGGGGAGAGTAGGAGAGGTGATGGGATAGTAAGGGTGAGTGACGTGGGCGAGAGAAGGGAGTTGGATTTGTGGATGGTGGGGATGATGGGGAAAGCTAATGAGAGGGTGGTGGAAGTGATGGGCGTGGGAGTGGTAAAGATTTGGTGGGGGGCTCGGTGGTTCAGACCTTGAATTTTGTTACGCTATTCTTTTTATTTGGGAAAAACCATTACCCAATGAAACGTTACGAATTGAGGAGCAAGTCTCGTTTTTTTGAAGGACGGTAATAAAATAAACTTTTTCCACTGAAAAGGTCGAGATGATGTCAATACCGGCTCGGAAATAAAATTTCGAAGACGGATCAAACTCTCCAATTTGAACCGGAAAGTTACTCTAGTATGCACCTCCTTCTCTTACGAAAACTATTTAATTCTTAATTGCTTTCCAACCTAATGAAAATAAATGGGTCATCAATCTTCCTCGACACTCGCAAACACTCAACTGCGACTTTACCGGGGAGATTGGTTTTCGAAATTATCTTGTCCAGCAATAAGGAAAAAAGGGTTTTCCTAATAAAAAGTTGATATTCTATTGAAAACCAATCCTTTTTTTAAAACATCCCTGTTGAAAACTTTTGGGGAAGACATAAAAGTTAAAATCAGCATTTGAATATAGAAAAGACGTATGTTTTTACGAGGGTCTCTCAGAGGGCATCCTCTAATATAATTTGCATAACGAGACTAAATTGGTGAGATCTAGGTGCTGGCCCCAATAGGCTTAAATCCTCGCCTCGGGGCCCCTCTCCGGATTACAATATGCAAAACTCTGGATTATGAACACATTCTTCGAGGGATGAAAGAGACTTACCAGGTAATTGGTTCCGCGGGAAGTGGCAGCGGGGTGGAGGAGATTCTTCGGATATTTTCTGTTCCGTAGTGAAATCAGGGCGACAAAATTGAATTCGTTCTTTCGGGATGGATAAACGTCAACGTGTAGTGGAAAATGTGTTCTATCATCAGATTATTTGTACAAGAGTTAGAATGTTAACACAATTAATAAGGCTTGATTTCATGACTGCCCCTTATCAATAAATATCAATAATATCAATAAAATCGAACAAAAATTGTGGGCGATATGGGCAAAACGTTTAGTCATGAAGTCGTGAACAGTGAACACTCTAGTGCAGAGGTTCCCAAACTTTTTCGCAGTGCTTTAAAGAAGAAAAAACCTTTGCCCCCAAAATGTTCGGAATTTTAACTTTGAGGTTTTTGAAGGGAATTGGGGTTTTAAAATGTTGATTTTGAGGTTTTTAAATAAAGAAATAGCACTTAAAACGTTGATTTTGAGATTTTTTGACAAAAAAAGTCGACTCTTATAACCATGATTTGGAGGTTTTTGACGAAAATTTGGCTTTATAAATGTTGATTTCGAGGTTTTTCACGAAAACTTGGCTTTTTAAATGTTGATTTTGAGGCTTTTTGGACGAAAATTAGGCTTCATAAATGTTGATTTTCAGTTTTTTGACGAAAATTTGGCTTTTTAAATGTTGAAAAAAAAAAAAAAAAACTTGAGCTTGCCCACGCCCCCCCAGTTTGGGAACCACTGCTTTAGTGTATCGACTGGTTGATTTAAAAAAACTCAACTTCAAGAGAAGCAAAAAATAACCTCAAGAAAAATAGTCATTAAAGATTTTTTTGCATTATCGTTTCTAAAATTCATTTCCTAAAATCTCCCATATTACAGCCGGGCTTGGGGTATAATAGCGTTGAAAAGTTAAAGCAAGATTCGCCTTAGATTATTTAAAGAGAGGAAAAAAATCCAATCTTAACCCCTCTCTGAAAAAAGGAGGCGTTGATATTTGATTATCAATTTGCATAAACTAACTAAATTGGTCGGCTCAGGTGCGAAGCCTGAAATAAGGTCCTGTTTTCCGGTCGCATTTAACCATCCCGCTAATCCTGAATTATACTTTTCCCAGCCATTCTTTTAGCCGTGAAAGCCCTTTATAAATAAATAATCCGCCCGTAATTTTCGCGAGTAATAGAAAAGGAAAGCACTTCGGATATCGTAATACAAGCAACACGGTCCGATATAAACGAAATAAACATAAATCCTCACCCAAGGGACAAATAAGTGAAGCTGCGTTGGAAAACTTTTGACTTTGCTAGAACTCTATATACTTGTGAGACCCAAGTTAACTCGTAAATAAGATTGTAACAACTGTCAACGATTTGTCCTTTTTTCCACTTCCATCCGGATTTATTTACTCAACCTATTTCGTTTTTATAACGTTTAAAGTTAATTACAAAATTTTGTTTTAGGTGTCAGAGCGAAATTACCAGTCAACCTACCTCAAAATCCTTATGGCGGTAAGTTCTTTTTTTCAAATGATAATCTCTGGGGGAAAAAATTCGGTCCTTAAAGTGAAAGAATCTTGAATCCCCGTGGGAAGTTGACTCACGATGAGCACCCGCTGAAACCGAGTGGAGATAGGTGTTTACAGGATTTGAGCATTAGCCGCGGTAGCCTTTGGCTAGAAATTAAATCCCAAGGTTTCCCCCTGCCCGCATTTGTTGTGAACTCAAGTTGAAATAGAATTCCCACGGAAACATATTAAAGTAAGGCTATCTAAATAGCACTATTAAATATTATTAAGGATTCTAAGCTCATGAAATTTTCATGAATAGGTTTATAGCATTTTTACACATAAAAACAAAATGTAGGTAATGATAAAATAAAAGCTCTGGTCTAGTCTGGAAGATGAAAGGTGAAAATTGGGGCCCTGAGGTCTTTCATTATGTCAAGAGTCAAGTCAGTGTCAAAGTCATGTCCGATTAAGTGTCATTTTTCTCTCCAAAAATCGCGAAGTTTGTGGGCGACAACTTTCTTTGCGAAAAATTAAAAGTTCCTGAAAAATCTGCCAACAGGTTTTGACTTTCAGGCTTGTCGTTACCGACTTTCTTGGATCGCAAGTACAAGTTTCTCAAACAATGTCAACTGTTGGAAATTAAGAATGTAGGAACACGAGTTAATGTACTCATGAAATTAACCGAAGAGAGGTCAGAGACTTGACCAGCGAGATAGCCCGGGTGATGGAGTGACTCCTGGGTTAGGGCTCCTTTCAATTCTTGAGGACGTTGATCTCCCTTGACGAGACAGTCGATCTTTAACGACCCCGATTTTGAACTCTAATATTGGATTTTTAATTTGTTTCCTTCGAATATAACAACCGTTTTAATTAATTATCGCGCAATAATCGTCCTGAGCTACACTTCACGGTTAATATTCAATTAATTGGCCTGAAATCCACTAAGCCCTTTCAGAGGATTAAATCTCCCCAGAAACCAAATCGAACACGTTGCGTTTAATATTTTGGCTCATATTGTAATTTATATTTGTGATCTTCAGCTTCTTAAAGTTAAACATTGTGAATTAAATATATAACTAGGGAGAAAGGGAAAGAAGAAAGACGTAAAATGATGGGCCTCAAGTGGGATTCGAACCTACGACCTCCTGCTTACCGGGCAGATGCTCTACCACCGTACTATTGAAGACTCAGTGATAGTGTCCTTGATCGTTCTTATAACCTCAGGTTCCCCAACATGCGTCTATTCTTTCTATTTCATTTTACTGTAATGTTATTTTCAGGGATTAAGGGAAGAACTTTATAATTATAATAAACGTAGTACCTCAGGAAAAAAAGGCCAGTCGGTAAGATCGAACCCCTTCACAATGGGAGTCTTTCACGCTACCCCGTAGCCACCGACCCCGATACTCCAGTACCGAAAGTCCTCCCCTTGACTTGTAGGCCTACGAGTTCTTCGATTACAACAAACTTGTTGGTAGCCAGTAGTA
Source organism: Orius laevigatus (assembly GCA_018703685.1). Classification (NCBI taxonomy): domain Eukaryota; kingdom Metazoa; phylum Arthropoda; class Insecta; order Hemiptera; family Anthocoridae; genus Orius; species Orius laevigatus. Next base: position 59,387 of record JAGWEN010000671.1, read on the forward strand.
GGGTAGTTTCAACCCCAAGGATCCCTTACTCTGCAAATCACCCCTCTACCTAATAATTGGAATCCATAGCTGGAAAATGGCTATAAAAAAACTAAACTAAGATATGTGGAGGGTTATATGTGATTTGCTAGATGATATATTTTGGTCCTTTTTTCAAAACAATTTTTTTTTAAATAAATTCTTTAGACTTTGAAAAAAAGTTTACGTAAAGAAAAGAAGAAAGATGGCTATAGGCCTAGTCGCCACACCTACTATTGTTTTGAACGGTAGAGGTCATAGTCCGACTTGCCACCTAAGGTAAATATACCGTCTCGTCACCTGTACTAATCTAGTCTTCAAAATAAAATTCGCTAAAAATGTCTTCTCGATTCTTAAAAGTTGTTTCTCCCAGCGATCCAAAGCTATAATTGTAGAGAGAGTCTTTTCATAAACATATAATGAGCATTTTACTCTTCAATCCCATACTATATGGCAAGTGATCAACGTTATCAAAGAAATTCAGTGAAACTCACTTAAAAATTACTCAAACAAGTAGTTACAGGTCAAGAAACTTTATTCCGAAGAAAAAAACAAAGTTATAGAGGAGTATAAAAAAGGTTATTTGGACATGTTGACGTTTGTCAAAACAATAGATGAAAACAAATGTGGTTTCTTTATAATAATTTTTAAGTTATTTTTTTATATTATTTCTGAGAGGTAATTTTAAGTCTAAAATTAAATGACCATAAAATGTGTTTTACTGAACCTGTGACACTTTTCTCATTTTCCTAGTTTTTTTGTCTGGTGACGAGTCGGTCTTATAATCTCAAATTTTGCAGTGGCGACTCGGTACATTTTATAAGTAGGCTTAAAGGATTAGGTGCGAGTCGGTTTCTTCCCGAGAAAGATTTCTCTTATCTGTTAAAACTCCTGTTCTAAAGCAGACCCAGGAGTGTTATTTTTACTGTCAAGAGACAAGTAGAATGGACATTGCGTGTTATACAGTTCACACCATGCTCGGATTTCACCTAAAACACATATCCCCCCCAATCTATGTTGGACACAAAATCCTGTCACTACACGCCTTCAAAAACAACACCAAGCCGAAAATTGAAACCAAGTGAAATTCTTTTTTATACCTTTTCCTCTATGTAACCCCCTACTAAATTTAAATAAACATCAATTTTAATTAAAGCCATGTTTAAGAAAAACCTCCCTGAACTTATAAGTGTTTTCTTTTAGAGAAAACCCATCTAATTTTTTTCCTTCGTGTTTTCGTCATATTTTTTTGTTCGCGTGAGTGCAGGCAGTAAATTAAAGGTAAACCTTTGACAATTCTTGATAACACAGGGGGCCCTAATAGATAATATTTATTTTATGTTTAATTATTTCATCACCTTGGTATTTTTTTCTAATCTACTTCCACTACTCTATAAACAAAATAATTTATAACCAAGTCAGTCGAATATGAGAGAAAGATAAATAAAAGGCCTGAAAAGTGCTTCCTAAATAAAACGCGTTTACGCTGATGTTTGTTTACTCGGACCCTCGTTATCCTTATTCCGGACTCTGAAAGTCTCAAATTAATTTCTCCCTGGTACTTACCTAATTATACCTATATTTGTGTTCAATATTTCACAATGGATATTATTTATATTTTATATTAACAATTAAAAACTTTTCACTCGACGAGTTTTATAAATGTGATCAATTATGCTTCTGGGGCGACCAAACGAAATGTAGCGTAGAGCGTCAATAATTTAGTAGTCGGTACACATCAGGGTAAAGCATTAATTTAAGCAGGAAGTTTTGAAAAATTAGTTTGACAAAGCCCGAACTCTAAATAATATATAAACTATAAAGCGAAATAAAATTCAAAAAGTTCATTCGAAATAGTTCATTCTTCATTGTTAAAAAAAAAAATATAAATAACCACTCTCTACTACTTCCATCACCACCCCCTCCCACCACCACCTCTCCTTATCATCCTCCTACCACCCTCCATCACCCCACTACCTCATCACACTCTCCCATCACCTCCCCATACCTCCCCACAACCTCCCATCCTCCTACCACCATCTTCCATTCTTCCCTGTATAGTATACAAATTTTCACCATATACCCAGGTTCTTTTTGAGAATGTTAAATCTTCTCCCTTGCATATTTCTTTGAATTTCTTTTTGTCTTGAAAATCTCAGTTTCTCATAAAAAATGTTTTGCTTTTATCGATTCGAGTAATAACAAACCCATCCCTTAAAAAAAGGGGGAGTGGGTGAAAAAGAGTAAAAACGGTCCGAGAGTTCCCAGCCCCGTTCATTTCCAGCTTTATAATATTCATAAGCTATTGGATTCCCTTGAAAGCGGGTTAGTTGGCCCTTGAAACCTTTTATTGTGATATTTTTTAAAAACGGCCGAGCGAAGAAGAAGCAGGAAATGACTGTCATAAATTTGCGACCTCGCCTTTCGGGGGGGAGGCGCTCTGGAAATTACAGGGAGAATATTTTCTTCATTGTATATGGTAAGGCAATCCGAATTTCCAGCCTCCCCTCCTCCCGACCCTTTTCATCCCAGCGCTATTTCCGCCTCTTTCTAATAACAATATCGCTTAATGTAGAAGGCGCCGATCTAACCGCACAAATCGCCATCTTATCCCATTAAAACAGCTCATCTAATTATTATAATTAAATTAAAATTGCCTCTTTTTTAATAGTATAATTAACGTTCCTTTACCGACTTGCCATCTAAAAAATTAAAAATTAAATTTGCAACTTTGACGAACCTCCCACCAATTTTAACCTCCATGACTACCGCCATCAAGAGGCCAACTGATGAACTAAACTTGATACCTTTTAATTTCTCCTACATGCACAAATCATATAAATCTCTAAACCGCCAATATAGTGTTCCAGTTTTACATGATAAAAAGGAGTTCTGAAAATAGTCTTAATGGGGAAAAAGAAAGAAAATTAAAAAATAACTTTCCTGATAAAAAAAATTTTTTTCTATTGAAATTTGAAAACCTATTAAAACAGATTCAACCCCTAACCTTCGTTAAAATTCTCGGAAAATCAGTGAATAATTTATACAGTAAATAATTGCTCGGGTCGATATTTGAAATGTTTTATTCTGGACGAAATATCTCGCTGATCTGGGACTGAATAATTTTGTTTGTACTAGACGAGTGGTGATTTATAAATCTCCGTCGACCATCGAGTTCGACTCTAGGCCACAACAGCCTTCGCAAGCATCCCCCCCCCCCGGGGGGCAAAAATCTCTGTAAAAAATCCTTTGAATATATTAATATTTTTAGCGAAGCTCTTTTAGGATGTATCCGATTAAAAATAATCTCCCTCTTGTCGTTTCTAGTGTCCTTCAGGGCAGAATAATAATTTTTTCCTCCCTTCCCTTTTAAGAATCCTAGTGATCTGTAATATTTTGTTTATAATTGTCAAACTTGACCATCCACCGCCTTGCTTTATTAAGTAATTAAAGTTCAGAAGACTATTTGTTCATAGGAAATTTGAATCTTTGAAGTTCTGATTCCAAATATTCTATCGACGAATAGCGTTCAATTTAATTAAAACGGCTTATTTACTTTATTTAGAAATCAATATCCAATCTGCCTCTCCAAATTCGTGACATTCATCGCGCATAACCAGCGTGTGATAATTCCCTCATTTATAAAAGACAAATTAAAATAAAATTGTTACACGAGGCTTGAAAATAATAAACTGTCATCACATTTTTCATAAATTTTTAGAACCTACTTTTCAAGGCAAACATGTTTGAATTTTGTGATTCTGTACATATTATGTGGTGCAAAAATGTATGAAGTAGACCAACCATTAATTTTAAACTAATTTAAGGATTACAAAAAGAACCAATCCCTCATCGGATGATTGGTTAGCCAAGTTATTAATGTTTTTGAAGTTTTGGCTTGCATTATCTTAGGAGTATCACTACACTAAACTACACTACTAGCTCGAACGGTTTTTTTCTTTTGAGTCTCCTTAGTAGGTATTTATTGTAGGGATGGGATATCGATGAGAGGATATCGGTATCGATATCAATATCGAAATAGTGATATCGATATAACTATAATATCGGTTTCATAATATCGATATCCGATATCGCAAAACAAAATTAACGAAGTTTAGTTAGTATACTCAGTTTAAAATAATAAGTAATACCTATGCTTCTTTTGCCATTTTTGACACTACCTTCTCAAAAATTGCTTCTTTTCTAATTTTTATATAAATATTTAAATAAAAAGGAATTTAAAAAGCCTCTAATCCAAAAGCCTCTGTGAGGTCAACCCCAATAGCCTGCTTTCCTCCGGAAATCCGCTAAAACATTAAAATCAATATGCATTTTTTTTCTGTTTCTTTTTGCCACCCTGTATGCGCTGTGACAAAT
>JAGWEN010000672.1:0-63679 GCA_018703685.1 Orius laevigatus
TTCTATATCGAAACAACGCTTTTGACAAAATATGAAAATAAAGAAAGATAAAATTATTGCTATAAATAACAATTAAATACAACGTCATATATATATACATTAAATCATTTCCATCATGAAAAAAAAGGAAAGTTAACAATAAGTGGCAAACGTTCAAAAAATAAATAATTATTTGGACAACATCGGGGACAGAAAACCTCATTTTACGAACAAAATCGAAATTTCGGGCTAGAATTTGGAATTTTTTTTTGCACAAAATTGAAACACAAAAGGTAACGTATTCACAAAATCCTGAAAAAGCAAAACGACGAGAACGAACAAGTTTAAATAATTCCAATCGTTATATTTAACTTGACGATCTTTATGAGCGTAACGAGCAAGCATATAAACAATATCGACATGTATAAAAAATTTAAAATAAATAAAATCCAGTTGAATTTTCCATTTGGATGGAAAGGGAAAAAAAGGGATAAACCAAAGTTATAAATTTTATACACAAACATGTTGGAAAATTTCGAAATTTTCACATCCAAATTCATGAAAAGCAAGCCAGAAACTAAATGTGACCACTAATTCACGAAATTTGGTCAATAGCGTAATGATTTTGTGTCAGCTTTGATCGCTGACGGATCGAAAAGTGCGACATAATTCATGAATTCTTAAGGGAGAAATTTTAAACAAAAAGGAACGGTTTTTTTCAATTTTACCATCAAATGACTTTGAAATAGAACTGTCTAAGCCTTGTAATGGCATATTTGTTATCGGTATGACACAGAGGCGGATCCAGAAATTGCCCGGAGTGGCAAACCACTAAAAATCAGAGCACTCTTAAAGAAGAAGTTTTAAACTTTTCTTTAAAAGGCTCTTGTTCTATTCTAAACGTTGATTTCGAGGGTTTTTGGACGAAAATTATTCTTAAAACGTTAATTTTGAGGTTTTTGACGAAAAATCGTCTCTTAAAACGTCGATTTTTTGACAGAAATTATCTCATAAAACGTTGATTTTTAGGTTTTTTGACGAAAATTTGGCTTGATATAATGTTGATTTTGAAGTTTTTGATATAAGGTTCGTTCTAAAATAAGTAAACTTTAAGGTTTTTGACGAAAAATAGCCTTAAACTGTTGATTTTGAGGTTTAAATCGAAAAATAATTGTCTCGTAAAAGTTGATTTTAAAGTTTATGACAATAAATTGTCTCTTAAAATTTTGATTTCAAGGTTTTTGACGAAATAATGTCTCTTATAACCTTAATTTTGAGGTTTTTTGACGAAAAATTTGGCTTTATAAATTTTGATATTGATGTTTATGACGAAAATTTAGCTCTTAAAACCTTGATTTTGAACTTTTTGATGAAGAAAAAAAAAATCCGCTAAAAAAAATACTTCCTACGGAAATCCGCTAAAAGAAGAAGAATTGCTCTTAGAATGTTCATTTTGGACGAGTTTTTTGACGATTGATTGGCTTTAATTGTTGATTTGCCATTTTGGGCGGATTTTTGAATTGTTATTTTTTGAATAAAAAGATGTGCTTTAGTAGCTAATTTTCAGTGGGTAGCGGATTTCGTAGGAAAGTAGGCTATTGAGGTGGTCGTCACGGAGGCTCCAGGCTAGAGGCTTATATATTCGTGATCAGGAAGCTCTGGGATCACAAAAATATAGGATGTTCTTTCATGTTTATATATTATATATATATATATATATATATATATATATATATATAAACATGAAAGGAACATCCTATATTTTTGTGATCCCCAGAGCTTCCTGATCACGAATATATAAGCCTCTAGCCTGGGAGCCTCCGTGACGACCACCTCAATAGCCTACTTTCCTACGGAAATCCGCTAGAAAAAAAAAAAACCACTGAAAATTAGCTACTAAAAGCACATCTTTTTATTCAAAAAATAACAATTCAAAAAATCCGCCAAAATGGCAAAATCAACAAATTAAAGCCAATCAATCGTCAAAAAACTCGTCAAAATGAACATTCTAAGAGCAATTCTTCTTCTTTTAGCGGATTTCCGTAGGAAAGTATTTTTTTTAGCGGATTTTTTTTTTCTTCATCAAAAAGTTCAAAATCAAGGTTTTAAGAGCTAAATTTTCGTCATAAACATCAATATCAAAATTTATAAAGCCAAATTTTTCGTCAAAAAACCTCAAAATTAAGGTTATAAGAGACATTTTTTCGTCAAAAACCTTGAAATCAAAATTTTAAGAGACAATTTTTTGTCATAAACTTTAAAATCAACTTTTACGAGACAATTATTTTTCGATTTAAACCTCAAAATCAACAGTCTAAGGCTATTTTTCGTCAAAAACCTTAAAATTTACTTATTTTAGAACGAACCTTATATCAAAAACTTCAAAATCAACATTATATCAAGCCAAATTTTCGTCAAAAAACCTAAAAATCAACGTTTTATGAGATAATTTCTGTCAAAAAATCGACGTTTTAAGAGACGATTTTTCGTCAAAAACCTCAAAATTAACGTTTTAAGATATAATTTTCGTCAAAAACCCTCGAAATCAACGTTTAGAATAGAACAAGAGCCTTTTAAAGAAAAAGTTTAAAACTTCTTCTTTAAGAGTGGGGGGGGGGGGCTCTGATTTTTAGTGGTTTGCCCACTCCGGGCAAATTTCTGGATCCGCCTCTGTGTCATACCGATAACAAATATGCCATTACAAGGCTTAGACAGTTCTATTTCAAAGTCATTTGATGGTAAAAATGAAAAAAAAACCGTTCCTTTTTGTTTAAAATTTCTCCCTTAAGAATTCATGAATTATGTCGCACTTTTCGATCCGTCAGCGATCAAAGCTGACACAAAATCATTACGCTATTGACCAAATTTCGTGAATTAGTGGTCACATTTAGTTACTGGCTTGCTTTTCATGAATTTGGATGTGAAAATTTCGAAATTTTCCAACATGTTTGTGTATAAAATTTATAACTTTGGTTTATCCCTTTTTTTCCCTTTCCATCCAAATGGAAAATTCAACTGGATTTTATTTATTTTAAATTTTTTATACATGTCGATATTGTTTATATGCTTGCTCGTTACGCTCATAAAGATCGTCAAGTTAAATTATAACGATTGGAATTATTTAAACTTGTTCGTTCTCGTCGTTTTTGCTTTTTCAGGATTTTGTGAATACGTTACCTTTTGTGTTTCAATTTTGTGCAAAAAAAAATTCCAAATTCTAGCCCGAAATTTCAATTTTGTTCGTAAAATGAGGTTTTCTGTCCCCGATATTGTCCAAATAATTATTTATTTTTTGAACGTTTGCCACTTATTGTTAACTTTCCTTTTTTTTCATGATGGAAATGATTTAATGTATATATATATGACGTTGTATTTAATTGTTATTTATAGCAATAATTTTATTCTTTCTTTATTTTCATATTTTGTCAAAAGCGTTTGTTTCGATATAGAAAAAATCGAAAATGAACATAAAATTATGAAATTATTTTTGAAAAATTTAAAACTTAATGCTATTCTTTATGATTGTTTCGGTGTATCGTTGATGGCGAATTTATTTTATTGTTTTTGCGCTTTGGTATATTTTATACATATGAGTAACAATTTTGGAACCGAGCTCGTGAAATCGGCGACGAACCTGTTATTAATGTTTTTGTATATCGTTTATTTTATTTCGACCGCTTGGAGGATTACAAGCGTCCATAGTTTGGCCATGGAAAAGGTTCGGGTTTTCTCACATTTTCACGTTTTTCTGCAAAGTATGGGTTCGAAAATAGTTTTTTTTCTTTTTCAGATTAACAAATTCAAACATAAGGTAATCAGAGTTGCTCTTGAAGATGAAAACGATGTAATTTTATCAAATGTAAGTTGAAAAAAGTTGTGAAAACTGTGATATTTTGCTTTTTCTTAGCCTAAAGTGTGGAATTTTCTAACGTCGAAGTTTCAATATAGTTTCTCTGTCTGTGGTATGTTTAAACCCGATTACGCGGTGTTGTTATCTGTAAGTAAATTGCCGATTATGTAAATTTAATTAATTGGACACCGTATTCACAGATGGTATCTGCATGTACGACGTATACGATGATCCTCATGGACTTCTCCAAAACTAAATAAATTTAAAAAAAATTATTAAAAGAAAGTTTGTTTAAATTAAACCTTAATTTAATTGTTACAGAATGAAATCTTTTGGTGAAGGTGTCAAAAAATACTCTTTTGATTCAAAAAGAGTCATAATCTTGAAATTTTGCTGGTGATGAGAAATGTCTTGTCTTTTCGAGAAAGATTTTTGTTTTTTGATACTTTTTGAGGATTATAACCATTTAGTTTCTTTACTATGAAAAGATTTTTGATCCTTTTTAGACACTAGGGGCCCTTTTAGCTTGAATTTTGATTCTTTTTAGACACTAGGGGCCCTTTTAGCTTGAATTTTGATTCTTTTTAGACACTAGGGGCCCTTTTAGCTTGAATTTTGATTCTTTTTAGACACTAGGGGCCCTTTTAGCTTGAATTTTGATCCTTTTTAGACACTAGGGGCCCTTTTAGCTTGAATTTTGATCCTTTTTGGACGCTAGGGCCTCTATTAACATGACTTCTTTAAACCCTTTTTGGACCCCAGGGGCCCTTTTTTTTAGCTATGTTTTTGATCTTTTTTGGACACAAGGAGCCATTTTAACCAGATTTTCTTCCTTTACTATGAGAAGAGTCCTTTTTACATTGATTTTTGATCATTTTTAGACACTAGGGGTTTTATTAAATTGACTTTTTTTTTAATTCTTTTTGGACACTAGAGGCCCTTTTTTGGACACAAGGTCCCTTTTAACTAGATTTTGTTCCTTTACTATGAAAAGAGTCATTTTTAGCTTGATTTTTGATCCTCTTTAGACACTAGGGGACCTTTTAGCTTGAATTTTGATTCTTTTTAGACACAAGGGGCCCATTTAGCTTGAATTTTTATCCTTTTTGGACACTAGGGCCTTTATTAAATTGACTTTTTTAAAACTCTTTTTGGACACTAGGGTCCCTTTTATTCCTTTTAACCAGATTTGGTTCCTTTACTATGAAAAGAGTCCTTTTTAGCTTGATGTTTGATCCTTTTTGGACACTAGGGGCCCTCTTTAGCTAAGTTTTTGATGTTTTTTTGGACACAAGGGGCCCTTTTAATTAAATTATGTTCCTTATGACAAACAGGGCTCCTTTTAGCTTTGTATTACAATAGGATTTTACACAAGGATTAATAGAAATCAAACTTTTTAATTTTTCTGGAAATCAATTTTTTGTCACTTTCATCTTTTTTCCCCTCAAGTATCTTTACAGCCTAAAAATACAGCCTGAATAGCTGAGCTGAAAATTTAGGTTAACACAAATTTCTGTTTATAAATGCGAGGATGGCGACTAAAGATGATTCAGTATTTTCTCTATTCCGACGACTAAAGAGGCAATAAAAGTAGAGAGGAACGTTTAACGTCCGGGAGGGCTTATAATACTCGTACCTTCGGGTTTTACGATGTAAGTAGAACGAAAAACACATTGTTAACGCGAAAAGAAAAAAAAAAAAAAAGTCTAGAAAGTTCAAAAAATTGAACATAATTCGAAAATTAATTTAACGATCGATTAACGTAAAGTTTGTTTTTTGAAGTTTCAAGTGTGATAGGGTCGAAAGGGTTCTGACAAGTGAGGGGCGATTCATCCACAAATGAGGTATTTAAAACAATCCCTTAACTCGAGTGGTTTAAGGTCAAAATGGAGTTTTCGGGGCTGAATAGCTCTCCAATTCCCCCCAACAACTTTAGAAAACAATTTTCTCTATGGTTTTGGCTCTTTTAGCCAATCTTGAACTTTAGGGGTTTTAAATATTTTGATATTTTTATCAAGCCTTCATTTAGCATTTGGTAAAGGAGTGAAAAATCTTCCCTTTACGAAATAGTTGTTAATGCTGGATCAAAAATAGTCAGATTTTTTGAAATCCGATAAATTAAAAATCACCTGCCTCTGAAAATTGATGTCACATCAAAATAAACGAGTTATGGACTCAAATCCTACGAAGTCATCATAAATATTGATTTCAATCTGTCATTTAATTGAGTTATTTTACCTCATGAATATTTTGGGCGTTTTCAAAATCCAATGGGTTTAGAAGAAAATTGAAAAATAGGATTAAAAAAATTAAATAAAAAAGGGTGTTTTCTTGCCAAATAGGGTAAAAATCTGGTTGAAAAGGGTTTTTTTCTTGTCAAAAAAAGGTTCAAAATCAGAAAGGGTCAAAAAGGGTCTTTTCTTGTCAAAAAGGGTCTTTTCTTCTCAAAAAGGGTCAAAATCTATTTAAAAAGTGTTTTTATTTGTTCAAAAGGGGTCAAAATCTAGCTGAAAAGGGTCTTTTCTTATCAAAAAAAGTTCAAAATTAGGCTGAAAAGGTTCTTTTCTGGTCAAAAAGGTCAAAATCTGGCTGAAAAGAGTCTTTTCTTATCGAAAAAGGATTAAAATCAGGCTAAAATGGGTCTTTTCTTGTCCAAAAACGTCACTATCGGTCTGATGTATCATTCCTTGTCAAAAAGGGTCTTTTTTTTTTATTGTTAAAAAAGGTTTCAAAATCAGGCTGGGATGGGACTCTTCGTGTCAAAAATGGTCAATATCTGTTTGAAAAGTCACAAAAAAGATTTAAAAAAAATAAAAAAATAAAAAATAATATCCTATTGTAACGCATGAACATTAATCTAGTTTCCCCCTTAAACCGAATTTCGGACGATTCTCATCTTTTTTTTTCCCTTATTGTTCTACCAGATGATAAAACTCCTTCATAGCCCATAGATAGCGCTAATATCTCAAAATCGTCGAAAAAAGTGACTTTCATCTTTTCCCCCGTCACTTCATTCACTTACATATAGGATAATGAACTGCAGTGTTTAAAATTTTAGTTTTCCCTTTATTATTTTATTTATTTTTTATAAATGACTGGATGTTGTTTTGTTTTTTTATTTTGTGTGAAAGTCCTTAAAATCCATTGATGAAGTCAGAACTGTGGAAATCGAGGTATCCGACTCTATACCCACTTCAACTGAGTTATAGAAGTTGAGGAGCTCGACACTATTAGCTCCCTATTCACTGCTCCTCTACCACGAAGACTTCTAACTCGCGTAAACCGGGCCAGACTTTGATTATTAACCATCAAAGAAAACTTTATAACACGATTGTTCCAGGACTTAGAGAAGAAACTCTAAAGGTCCCTTTTTATTTGAAGAACGAATATCAGGTACGTCGACATCGCTGCTGCCATCTACGAAACACGTAAAGCGTTACTAATTCTTTCTTTATTTACTTACGGCGCAGATTAGATGGAAGTCCAACTGGAAAAAACCGCAAGCTGTAAAAACCAACGATTTTCCGCTGCTTACGTGCAGAACAACTAAAGGCTGATATCGATCATTTAAAATAAATAATTCATATAATAAATCACCATTTGTGAGATAATATATCCTTTTTCGTATATTGCATATTTGAATAATATAAAATCAAACTCCTCAGTCTAAAAAAACGAAATATTAAATCCCTTAGATTTTGGCCCTCCCAGGCGCCAAAATTCATGTATTCATGAAGACCCAGATGACTGAATCTTTAAACGCCTGTGACATCCACAATTTATGACCAATGTTATTGATATTTATACCATTTTAGAGGTAATTAAAGAGCTTTTAAACGATATAAGGATCTATTAAATTATTTAAAAATTGTGCAAGTTATGGGCGTTAAAAGGTTCACTCATGGAATGTGAACAACGAACCTGTTTGACGATTTTGGAGCAAATGTTGATGATATAGACCAAAGGCATTGATGATAAAATGGACCAGAAAAGACTTACGACGAAGGTCCCGTAGTCCTCCGAAGTTATCAATATATAAACGTTGTAAATCACTAGAATAAAGCAAACGCCGATGGTGAAGAGCAACTGGGGCCCAAACGAGTCGTTGATCTCCTCGCAAGAAGACGTCAAACCGTAAAAACTTTTCATCAAACTTTCCAACTCGTTATGGAAGTTTTTCGACGGATATTTTATTTTGAATAAAACATGCTCGAGACATGATTTTATATAAAAAAGAGTCTCGCTGAACCCCGAGACAGTGACGATGACGTAAAGGTAATAAATGTAATAAAACGTATCAAGCAAATAATCCTCAAAAACGTGCCCAGGAGACGTGATCTGGTCAAAAATTCCGACAAATATGGTCAAAACAATCATCAAAATAAAAAACTTTGATCGCCTATATCTTATATTGGCATCATTAAATGTTTTTACAACATTTTGAACGCTATGAAATGCAAAATTTATCTTCGAGATACTCAAAGTGGTCCAAATTAGTGATATTATTTGTACTAAAAACATCGAAAAAATTTGTAAATCGTTCAAAATTACGTCTAATTTTGATATTTTGATATAAGGAGGTGGACATAAAAGAAAATAAATTATTGAAATGGATGAAAAAAAGATTAAAAACGAAGGAAATATAGAAAAATTAGTGACTTTAAATTTTCCTTCTGATAAAACGAAAGGGAAAACTCCAATAAATGTCAAAGGATTGAAAATTCTTTGAAAAGCTAAACTGACCTCTTCGTCCTCTTTTTGACGCATTGCGAACGAAAGTGACAAACTTTTATTTTTTTTATTTATGAAAATGGGTTTTCCCTAATATTTTAGGAGATATTGACGTCGATATGATTGATGCGTCTAAATTATGTTTATTTTTTCGATTCCTTTGTAAATAATTCTTTTTTTGTATTTGTTTACAATATATTTTGAAGAAATTACTAATTTATTCTAGTGACTAGGACTTTTTCTCTGTAAATCAAGGAAAAACATAAATTATAAATGAGAAAAAAAACTTATGTGTTTATTTCTACTACAGGTGAGTTTAAAATTAATTTTCTACAGCCTTCTTTCCAAGATCGGTTCCTCCCATTTGAAGTAAAATGATTAAATAAGTCGCTGACGTGGCTATCATCTAAAATAAAATAAAAATTAGAACCAATTTTAATATATTATAAAGTACAGTTTTTTGAAAAAATTTCAAAATAAAAACTTCACTCTTGGTGAACTTACGGAGCAGGAAGTCGTGTAGTCTATGGTGAACCAACCACATGCTGTGAACACTGCGGTTTTATTGTTTGCCAAATGTGCACTGACCTTGAACTAAAATAATATTTTAAAGTTTAAATTTATTGTTCTTTTAATTATTAATTTATTTTAAACAAAAGCTTACGTTTCGGCTAAACACATCGTGCTTGTCGGCCATTATCGTCCTGTATAAAGCGTCGTTAAACTCGTTCGCCTAAAAAATAACGAAAAACAAATAAATATAATATCGTTAATAATAAATATTATATAAAAGTACATAAATCGCAAATTGCCAATTTGAAATTTTTTTTTTTTAATTAAAATCTTTTTTTTTTTTTTGTTTCTATCTCCGGAATTGAATTAAATAATTTATCAATATTGAATGTTTAATTCGTTGTTTGTCTGCTAACAAGGCAACTTTGTTCAAAACTGGGAAACGTATTAATCAAATACCGTTGAAATTCGTTGTTTAAAATTCAGAAACTTGTGCGGTATTCAATACAGTTTGTTATTGTAGAATATCGATTTTATCAAATATAATAATAGTGCTGTTAGGTAATATCTATGTTAATGGGGACCTCAGTGGTGTAGTGGATAAGGTGATAGACTTATATTGTTTACATTCTTAATCCTCTACATGACGGGGGTCCTGGGTTCGATTCCCAGGCTGGGAAGGAATTTCGTTCCTCTAACTCAGCCCCTGGTTTGTTCTGGCTACTTATGATGAGTTAGCAGTTTCCCCGGCGCCTAGGCAATATGGCGAGAGCCCCCGCCTTGGGCCCTATCCGCCACTTTTAAAAATCGGTATTGATTATCACAATGAGAAAAAAAAATCTATGTTAATTGTTTTTAGGTATTTTATCATAAAGCCGGACTATCGGCTTTGTCTTATCCGATGTAAAATAGTAAATCCCTAAGATGGGATCAAAGCCTTATACATAGGAAGCTTTTTTATTTTCTAATTTTTTATGAACCTCAATTTGTTTACTATTGCTAAAAGTTGAAAAATCGTAAACTTGATTGGTTCAACCTCTCAAAGCTCCCCTTTTTGATCCCGAGATGGTCGCTAACAGGTTTTAAACTTGACTATGTTTACAAATAGACTATCACCGAAAGACTTCCCGATATGAAGTGATTATTAGTTTCGGTAGGTTTAGTAGGTCCGGAAAGTTCGAAGGTTCAGAAGGGATAGGTTCAGTAAGCTCAACAGGTTTAGTAGGTTGTGTAGGTTCAGTAAGTCAAGTTCGGTAGGTTCAGTCGGTTGGGTAGGTTGGGTAGGATGGGTAGGTTGGGCAGGTTGGGCAGGTTGGGTAAGTTGGGCAGGTTGGGAAGGTTGAGTAGGTGTAGTGGGTTTAGTAAGTTTTGTCTACATATTCGGCTGATTTGTCGGTTTTTGTTTTCCTTCTTTCTAAATGAGGTAGGTATGGTGAATTTTTTTAGCACATTCTCTTCTAAAATCATCGATAGGTAAAATTCAAGATGTTTAGATCGTAATGGACTTTTACTGGATTTTTAGATTGTGCGGAGCCTTTTAAATTGGGCCATTCTCGTTTAAGTGCGTTCAAATTAGGCCTTTCCATTAGCGTATTTGTATTATCGCTGTATATTTTCGGGATGCTTTCTATTCATGATGTGCTTGGATTGAAAGTACTCGTTCATAATGCATAAGTATCTCAATTAGCATTCGATTTTTTTTTTTTTTTTTTTTTTTTTTTTTTTTTTTTTTGTGCAAATACATCGAAAACATGCATTTCTGGATGGTAGGACGGCGTTATTTTGATTGGCAGCTGATTTTTGAACATAATATAACTTGCGATTATAGTTTTACCTGAAAGGATGCTTTTGCACACGAATTTATGACTAAAGCGACTAGTCCGACGCTGAAAATAATCCAGGAAAGGCATTTTAAAATTCCAGCTATACTAAAATGAATTTCGCAAAAAAAGATCAACATGTAAAATTGGGAGGTTAGAATGTAAAAATTGTTGAGGAAAAAAAGTAAAAGAGTCGGACCGAAAACCGAATTTATTTTTTCAACGCATTTCACAATCAAAGCGCTCATTTCGATCATCTCGTCCGGAACGGGGCCCACGCCATTTTTTAGAATTTTTTTCAACTTTTTCGAAAGAGATCTGACAACGGAGAGAATGCTATAATAATACAATATTATCACTGATGAAATCATGATTGAATAATTTTTAATAAGAACTCTTATGACGTTGAATTCGTCCGGCGTGTGGACAAAATTGGTGTAACAATTTATAAAAAGAAGAGGTAGAAATGATCCTATAGCCAAAACTATTACTTTACTATCGAATTCTACATTGAATTTCATTCTTTCTTCAATATCTGTCAAAATTTCCAAAATTTTCATCAACTTTTTCAGCCTAATAACCGCAGAAACGATGAACACAATCGGTATTAAGTAAAATAAAGCTTCACTTAAAGTATAAACTAATCCAATTGCTGTTTTAAATGAAAGTTGCAATCCGATGAGCCAGGAGATAATGGAAACAATCGTAAATATAACGGATCTGACTAAGCTGGGCATGCTGAGTTTTAATGAGTCTTCATATTTTAGAGGGCAACAACCGAACATTGATAAAATAAAATGGAATTTTTTGAAAAATACTTCTATCTTTCTTGCTTCTTTCATGACTAAGACGATGACCAAGGATTATTGAAAGATATCGACGTTTATGACTGTCAAAAAGTGACAGGAATAATTTTTTTTGGATAGAATTACTTAATAGCACATTAATTTATAAATAATGGACTATTAATGTTTCTGGCTTATCTAAAAACGCTTTGATATTCGAAATTACAAGATTTCAAAGAAACATCATTTAGAGGATTAGAGGAAAGGGAAGTAGGGGTAGGTAGTGGAGGTGGTAGTGGGGAGTGTTAGTCCGAAGAGTAGTTGTAAGGGTAGTTGTAAGGGTAGTTGTAAGGGTAGTTGTAAGGGTAGTTGTAAGGGTAGTTGTAAGGGTAGTTGTAAGGGTAGTTGTAAGGGTAGTTGTAAGGGTAGTTGTAAGGGTAGTTGTAAGGGTAGTTGTAAGGATAGTCGGAAGGGAGGTCGGAAAGGTTGTCGGAAGGGTGGTCGGAAGGGTAGTGGGGAGGGTAGTCGGGAGAGTAGTCGGGAGGGTATTCGGGAGGGTAGTCGGGAGGGTAGTCGGAGGTTAGTCGGGAGGGTAGTCGGGAGGGTATTCAGGAGGGTAGTCGGGAGGGTAGTCGGGAGGGTAGTCGGGAGGGTAGTCGGGAGGGTAGTCGGAAGGGTAGTTGGGAGGGTAGTCGGAGGTAGTCGGATGGGTAGTAGGATGGTAGGATGGGTAGGATGGGTAGTAGGAACGGTATTCGGATGGGTAGAACATACCTCCGAGGTAGTTTCGGCGCAAGAATAAATAATCAAAGCTGTCAGACCTGCACAATATAAAATCCAAGCAGTGCTGTTAAACTTTTCGATGTTTTCTTCAGTTCGATAAAAGCTAAAGCTTAAACGGACTTCAAACGTTATTATCACGAAATTAGTCGCAAAAAAGAAGAGAAGAATCGGCCCAAAGGTAGAATTTACAGCTTTGCAGAGTTCATGAAGAGTCATCCTTAATTCCATAAGTTCTTCAACGCACAAAGAATTCCTCGTCGGAATCCTCGTCATGGAATTCAGTTTTTTAAAATACTCCCGTATAACGCAGAGGGTGTAACAAAAAAACAAAGTGATCAAAAGAGAAATAACGCATGAATAAAAATATTTTAAAAATACACGTAAAATATTCCAAAGGGTGAGCTCGGTGATAAAATTTCCCACCACGTTTCCCGTAAACATCATCAGAAACAATAAAATGACGAAATAATATTTCGAAAAGGTTGGAAAATAGCCGAGTTTATATTCGACCTCAGACATCAAAAGTCGAATTTCGTTCAGCATTTTACATTTAAATATTAACAATATGTTAAACAAGGTCGGCGTGAGGAATAAAATAAAAGTTTCAACGTTTAACAAAATCTCGATCACGATAGACGAAAACTCACTTTCGCTGAAAAATAATAAATAAACGCATGAAAAAATAATAACGACCACAGAACAAACTAAAGACCAAAATGTACGAAATAAACTCAATTTTATGTTTTTCTCTTCCATTTTTAACGAACAGCAACCTAAAATAGTAAATATACGAATAAACGATGAAAGGAACTTTTCGTAGTTCATTTTTGCTGTTCGCTTGTTCAACTGATGCCATTTAAGCTGCCAATAATTTCCTAATGGAGTTTTTACACGTAATCGAAAAAAATAACTAATGGGCTTTGCCTGTATTGATCAAAGAGAATAATTTACGTGCAAATTTGTCGGATCACCCTTTGACTACATATTTTATTTGAAGTTGAGGCCTTTCCACCTTTCAGATCAGGAAAAACTTTCAAACGATTACTCCTTTATGGTTAAGCCCTCTAATTTAATAAATTTGGCTTAAGGGCACCCCCAGGGTCGATTCAGCACCAGTGTATTTTCGCATTGCTTTGGGATCGCGTAACTTTTTTTTTTTTTTTTTTTTTTTTTAATTTTAGGAGTTTTTAAGATTTTTGATACTTCTGCAGATAAAACAAAATTTAAAAAAAAAAATCAAAAATTTAGAGGTTTTTATCAGAACATGGCAAAACCAAGGATGAAGGAAAAGTGTTCGCCCTTGAGAAAGGGGTAAGGCTGATTTCGTCGTGAAAACTTGTAAAGAAACGGTTGTTTTCATAAATTTCTGACCTTCTCTTTTGTTGTTAAACAAAATTTCCTTAAAAAACATACCTCAGATGTCGTTTCAGCGCAAGAATAAATAATCAAAGCTGTCTGACCAGCGCAATACAATGTCCAAGTCAAAGTATTAAAATTATCTGCCATATCATAACTCTGGAATAATCTATATCCTAAGGAAATTTCGAACGTTATAATAATGAAATTGTTCGCAAAAAACAAAAGGAGGATCGGCCCAAACGTTGAGTTAACAGCATTACAGAGTTGGATTATCACCATCTTTAATTCTAGCAACTCATTTATATCCGATGTAATCATAGATCTCATTTTTTTTAAATATTCCCGAATAATTGAAAGCGTATAGCAAAAAAAGAGAGTAATCAAAACTGATATGACGGATGAATAAAAATATTTTAAAAATACACGAATAATATTCGTTAATGTAGGAGCAATAATGAAATTAGTTGCAACATTTGAAATGAACATTAAAAGAAACAATATAATTATAAAATAAAATTTCGAAAAATTAGGAAAGAATCCAAGTTTATATTCCATTTCCGACATCAGAAGTCGAATCTCGTTCATTTTTTTGGATTTCATTATCAAAACTATGTTGAACAAACAAGGAGTTAATAATAAAATGACAGATTCCAATTGTATCATAAATCCATATTTTAAATCAAAATTATCATGGGAGTTAAATAAGAAATAAAAAGAAATATAACCGATAGGAGCGACAGAACAAAAAAATGACCAAAATATGAGAGCCAAATTCAATTTTATATCTTTTGATTCGAGTTTTAAAGAACAGCATCCGTAAAGGCTGAAAATTTTAAGGAACGTTACTAAAAATGATTTGGCGGACATTTTTCGATGGCGTGTTAGCTATAAATGTACAATAAATATAAATGACTATTATCGAAGATGTCAATCAATAATTGTACTTAAACGTTAAATGACATTTTGTTTATTGGATTTCAAAACAGATAAGAAAAATGTAATATTTACATTAAAAACATACCTCAGATGTTGTTTCAGCACAAGAATAAATAATCATGGCTGTCTGACCTGCACAATATAATGCCCAAGTCAAACTGTTTAAATTTTCAGCGATATCAGCACTCTGGAGGAAGCAGCAAAAAAGTTGCAGAACTCGAATTTCGATGGTTATAATGATGAAATTGCAGGCAAAAAAGAAAAGAAGGATTGGCCCAAAAGTTGAGTTTACAGCATCACAAAGCTGAATAAGGACCATCTTTATTTCTATTAAATCATTTATATCCGATGTGGTATTTGATTTCAATTTTTTAAAATATTCGCGTATTATTGAAAGGGTATAGCAGAAAAAAAGCGTGATCAAAAGTGATGTGACCGAAGAATAAAAATATTTAAAAAATACACGAACTACATTGGATGCTGTAAGCGTAAAAATGAAATTATTTGTCACATTTGTAATGAACATTATAAGAAACAATAAAGTAATGGAATAAAATTTAGAAAAATTTGGAAAGTAACCAAGTTTATGTTCGATTTCCGACATTAAAAGGCGAATCTCGTTTAACTTTTTACATTTTATTATTAAAACCATATTAAACAAAATAGGGGTGAGGAATACAAAGGTTGTTTCCAAATTCCACATGATCACGACGTAGTAAATATTGTAGTCTACATAAGAATAATAAAAGAAATAAATGCCAGCAAAAACTATGACAGCTATGGAACAAATTAATGACCACAATGTACGGACAAAATTTAGTTTTATATCTTTCGATTCGAGTTTTAATGAACAGCAACCGAAAAGGCTGAAAATTTTAAGGAACGTTTTCAGGAAATTTTTTCCAGACATTTTTTCTTCGATTACTTGCAATAAAGTAATTTCATAAAGGCATCTAAGGTATCAGTCAATAATTACTTAAACGTTAAAAGGAGTTTTGTTTATATATCGAATGGGGAGTAAAACCGTAACGCAAGTCAAATGAAAAAACAACTTTTTAAATTTAAGTATTGAAAAAAGACGGCTGGAAGCGCTTAGGCACACCGGAGGTTCTTAAATTGCAAAGAACGACTGCCGGAGTCGCTTACGCACACCACGGAGTCGCTTACGCACACCCCCGAGTCGCTTACGCACTCCCCGGAGTCGCTTACGCACACCCCGGAGTCGATTACGCACACCCCGGAGTCGCTTACGCACACCCCCGAGTCGCTTACGCACACCCCGGAGTCGCTTACGCACACCCGGAGTCGTTTACGCACACCCAGGAGTCGCTTACGCACACCCAGGAGTCGCTTACGCACACCCCGGAGTCGCTTACGCACACCCAGGAGTCGCTTACGCACACCCCAGAGTCGCTTACGCCCTCCCCGGAGGTTCTTACGCACACCCCAGAGTCGATTACGCACACTCCGGAGGTTCTTACGCACTCCCCGGAGGTTCTTACGCACTCCCCGGAGGTTCTTACGCACTCCCCGGAGGTTCTTACGCACACCCCGGAGTCGATTACGCACACCCCGGAGTCGCTTACGCACACCCCAGAGTCGATTACGCGCTCCCCGGAGTCGATTACGCACTCCCCGGAGGTTCTTACGCACACCCCACAGTCGATTACGCACTCCCCGGAGTCGCTTAAGCACACCCCATAGTCGCTTACGCACACCCCGGAGTCGATTACGCACACCCCGGAGGTTCTTACGCACTCCCCGGAGTCGCTTACGCACACCCCAGAGTCGATTACGCGCTCCCCGGAGTCGATTACGCACTCCCCGCAGTCGCTTACGCACACCCCGGAGTCGATTACGCACACCCCGGAGTCGCTTACGCACACCCAGGAGTCGCTTACGCACACCCCAGAGTCGCTTACGCACACCCCAGAGTCGCTTACGCCCTCCCCGGAGGTTCTTACGCACACCCCAGAGTCGATTACGCACACTCCCGGAGTTCTTACGCACTCACCGGAGGTTCTTACGCACTCCCGGAGTTCTTACGCACTCCCCAGAGTTCTTACGCACTCCCGGAGTTCTTACGCACTCCCGGAGGTTCTTACGCACTCCCCGGAGTTCTTACGCACACCCCAGAGTCGATTACGCACACCCCCAGAGTCGCTTACGCACTCCCGGAGTTCTTACGCACACCCACAGTCGATTACCACACTCCGGAGTTCTTACGCACACCCCACGTCGATTACGCACTCCCGGAGTCGCTTAAGCACACCCCATAGTCGCTTACGCACACCCCGGAGTCGATTACGCACACCCCGGAGTTCTTACGCACTCCCCGGAGTCGCTTACGCACACCCCAGAGTCGATTACGCACTCCCCGGAGTCGATACGCACTCCCGCAGTCGCTTAAGCACACCCGAGGTCGATTACGCACACCCCGGAGTCGCTTACGCACACCCAGGAGTCGCTTACGCACACCCCAGAGTCGCTTACGCACACCCCAGAGTCGCTTACGCCCGCCGGAGTTCTTACGCCACCCAGAGTCGATTACGCACACCGGAGGTTCTTACGCACTCCCCGGAGGTTCTTACGCACTCCCGGAGTCTTACGCACTCCCCGGAGTTCTTACGCACTCCCCGGAGTTCTTACGCACACCCCGAGTCGATTACGCACACCCCGGAGGTTCTTACGCACTCCCGGAGTCGCTTACGCACACCCCGGAGTCGATTACGCACACCCCGGAGGTTCTTACGCACACCCCAGAGTCGATTACGCACTCCCCGGAGTCGCTTACGCACACCCCGGAGTCGCTTACGCACACCCCGGAGTCGATTACGCACACCCCGGAGTCGCTTACGCACTCCCCGGAGTCGCTTACGCACACCCCAGAGTCGATTACGCACACTCCGGAGGTTCTTAGGCACTCCCCGGAGGTTCTTAAGCACACCCCAGAGTCGATTACGCACACCCCGGAGTCGCTTACGCACACCCCGGAGGTTCTTACGCTGCAAAGTGAGGTCCTTCATTTGCAGCGTAAGCGCCTCCAGGTCACAATTCCGACTTTTAGGCAAAAATCATTTTTTAAGTAATTTACCTGATTGGTCGTCTGGACGCAAGAAAACGTGATAAATGCTATCTGAATAAAAGATACTAAATCCCAGAAAAGCATACTAGTCAGATACAAACCGAAAGCATTCTTACGATCCCAAATCATATAATTTACGTCCGTAGTAATTATAAAGAAATGCGAAAAAAACGAAATTAACGTAAACGGTCCAAAAATAACGTTTACCTTTTTACAACAGTACATCAAAGAGTAATAAAGCCACAAAGCATTTTCCAAACTCTCTTCCCTAATGAGTGTTTTTACGTGCAAAAAATACGTTTTCAAATTCTTCTGTACGTTATTGTGAATGAGCACCATAATAATGGATACACAACGGAAATAATAGAGGGAGAAAAGGGAATAAATTTGATTCAAATTATTCAAGGAGGTGCTGATTACACCTAATGTGACCCAAAATGACATAATTATTGCCACAACAATGACCCTCTTAAATGAACTTTTGACAACAACACGAGTACTTTTCTCCATATAAGACATGCAATTGATCAATTTTGTTAATTCCGACTTATTAAATGGAAGCGTAAGACCAAAAGCTATGCCCGTCAACGCGAGAAAGAAGTTCCGAAAAAAATGTAACCACCCGTGGACGTAAGCTTCGTTTGGATATCTAAAAGAGAAGAAATAACTGACGTAAAACGCGTTCAAAAATTGAAATAATGAAAAAATTAAATAGTATTTGTTCAGACGATATTTTCCATCTTCGTAATACAAAGAATTGACTCCGAGTATTTTGAGAAAAAAGAGCCATTTTGTGAACACGTTTTCAGCTCCGGACATTTCAAACATTTGTCAATATTAGTGTTGCTTCGAGACTAAATTGTGATTTAAGGATGATGGGAATATTTTGACAAACGTCAAAAGAAAAATAAGCAAACACCATTTGAAAATCAAATCAAAGCGAGGTCAAGCAGGGGCAATTTATAGGTCCATATCGAATTGGTAGGGATAGTTGAGGTGGGGAAAAGAAGTTAGGGGAGGTTGGTTTGTGGTTAAGGAAGGCTGTGGAGGCCGGTTGGGGGGATGAGGCGAAGGATGGGAGGAGTACATCCAACCTTCTGCCACTTCCCCCACTTACCCATTAGGTACCTCCCCTACTCTCCTCACAACCTCCCCCACCTCCTCTAACCTCCTGAGGTCAAGATCAAACCTGCATCACGCAAGTACGGACATACCACATTCCGCCATTTGACGGGTTCCTTCTATTCCTAATGTTTACAGAAAGTTTACAAAAGAAGCCGCTTGGAGCGCTATTTTAAAATGACGTAACCAGACAAGTGACATCAACGGACGTTCACGTTTGCGAGTTTAACATGTTAACTTGAATTAACACAAAATGATCGTGAATGAGAAATACAAGAAAATAAAAGTATTTCTACACTATTTACCTGATATGATGTCCTTTCGGAAGAAACGACAATCGATAAAAATTGAAACGTGTTGGCCACCGTCCAGAGAATAATTAACCAAAAATACCAAAAGTTTGGTTTACGTGCCCACACGTAAAGCACACAAAAGATATCAGTGATCACAAAGAAAAAATATCCGACAAAACACAAAATCAAAAACGGTCCAAAAATAATATTTGTCTGGTCACAAATAAAACGTAAAATTGAATAAACTCGGATGGAAGTTACAATTTGAGTTTTTTTCAAACTTTTTAATTTGGCAAAATATTTTCTGATTAGTTTCAATATTGAAATATAAAAACACGTTATCATGAAACATGCGTATTTTAAATATGACTGGCTTGCAATCGTTGAAAAATTTAAGAATGACATTCTTTCAAAGTGGGCAACTTTTAATGTCATAATTGTTGCAACCATAATAATTAATATAGACATCAAATATATTATTTTACTTAAGTGATTTTTATGAGTGGCAATAGTGACCTTTTTTTCGATATAATTGAATGATTTTAGAATTTTTATGAGCTTCTTTGAATTCCAAATTAAAGATAGACTGAAAATAGTTGGAGTAAAAATAGACCAGAAACTACGAAAGTAAAACAAATAGATTAAAAATGGGTTTTTGAAATATTGTAAACCTTCTGATTGGGAAACGTAAACTCCGAAATAGGCGTTTGAAATTAATGCGAAAGTGGCGTAAAAGGTGAAAAAAGTTTTGATTTTGATTTCGTCGTTTTTGATCGTGTAGGGTGACAAAGCGAGTAATTGAAACCAAAGAAACCATTTTTCAAATATGTCACTGGCACGGGACATTTTAAGCGAATGGATTTTCCCAATGAACTTATTTCTATTTTGTTTGACAAGTTGTTTTCGTAATGGGGTAACTTATTTTAGTTTACAAATCAAAGAAATTGGATTAAGGAAGTTGTTTGGTACTGTTGAGGTACAAAAATGAAATCGATAATGGTTGTATGGGAGCATGGAGGTAGATGGTGGCTAATGAGTAGATAGATAGGGCGGATGATGTAGTGATGAAAGGGGGCAAAATGTGAGTGAAATGTTGATGAAATGGGTAACGGTGAAGTAGGGGTGAAATGGGAGGTAAAATGGGAGTAAAAAAGGGTAAAATGGGGGGTTGAAATGGGGGTGAAATAGGTGGTAGAAATCGGGCGAAATGGGGGTGTTAGGGGGAAATGGGAGGATGTGGTGTTAGGGGTGAAATGGGGAGGAGGGGTGAAATGGGTGTTAGGGTGAAATGGGGTGAAAGGGTGAAATTGGGTGTTAGGGGTGAAATGGGGTGAAAGGGGTGAAAGGGGGGGGGGTGAAAGGGGGAGTGAAAGGGGAGGTTAAATGGGGTGAAAAGGCAGGTGAAATGGGGTGAAAAGGGAGGTGAAGTGGGGTGAAAAGGGAGGTGAAATGGGTAGAAAAGGGTGGTGAAATGGGGGGGGGGAATGTGGGGTAAAAGAGGGTGTAATGGGGGTCATTGTAGGGGTTAAATGGGTGGTGAAATGGTTTGAAGGGGGGGGTGAAATGGGGGTGAAATAGGTGGTAGAAATCGGGCGAAATGGGGGTGTTAGGGGGAAATGGGAGGATGTGGTGTTAGGGGTGAAATTGGGTGTTAGGGGTGAAATGGGGTGAAAGGGGTGAAAGGGGGAGTGAAAGGGGAGGTTAAATGGGGTGAAAAGGCAGGTGAAATGGGGTGAAAAGGGTGGTGAAATGGGGTGAAAAGGGAGGTGAAATGGGGTGAAAAGGGAGGTGAATTGGGTAGAAAAGGGTGGTGAAATGGGGGGGGGGGAATGTGGGGTAAAAGAGGGTGTAATGGGGGTCATTGTAGGGGTTAAATGGGTGGTGAAATGGTTTGAAGGGGGGGGGGGTGAAATGGGGTAAAAGGGAGTTGAAATGGGTTGAAAAGAGTGGTGAAATGGAGGGGGGTTAAATGGGGGTAAAAGAGGGTGAAATGGGGGTAAATGTGGGGGTGAAATGGAGTGAAAGGGGAGGTGGAATGGGGTGAAATGGGAGGTGAAGTGGGGTGAAAAGGGAGGAGATATGGCGGAGTAGGGCAAAATGTGGGGGGGGGGGTGAAATGGGGATAAAAGAGGGTAAAATGGGGATAAAAGAGGTTAAAATGGGGGTAAAAGAGAGTAAAATGGGGTAAAAGAGGGTAAAATGGGGGTAAAAGAGGGTAAAATGGGGGTAAAAGAGGGTAAAATGGGGGTAAAAGAGGGTAAAATGGGGGTAAAAGAGACGAAAAAGGGGGGTAAAAGAGGGCAAAATGGGGGGGTGAAAGGATGGTAAATTAGGGTGAAATGGGGTTAAATGGGGGGTGGGGGGGTGAAAGTGTGGTAAATGGGGGGGGTGAAATGGTGGTAAATGGGGGGTGAAATGTTGGGTAAAATGGGGGGGGGGGATGAGAGTGAAATGGGTGGGGGTGTTATGGGAGTGAAATGGGGAAATGGGGATGGCGGTGAAATGGCGGGGAGGGGCGAAAGAGGGGTGAGAGGCACGAATTGGGCGTTGATAGAATTGGCTTCGATTGGAGCGGGAGTTTTTCGTTGCAGGTCCTGGTGGAAATTTTTTCCCCTTCTTTAGAGGTGTGAACTGTGAAGTCAATGTAAATATTAAAGTAATGACAGCATCCATCATTAAGGGGCCGTGAAAACAGTTATTCAATGATAGCTCATAGAAAAATGAGACGATCTGGACCGGACTTTTTTTAAAATGAAGCTTATTTATTTCTCCGCGCATTCCACTAAACTTATTGTAATAAAAATAAATCTTTGTAGTAAAAAAAAAATGTTTAAATTTTTTTTTAAACTTTTTAAAGAATTTTTTAGTGAAATGCGCTCCACATAACAAAGAACATAAGTATGCAAATTTTGAATCAATTCCGATGACTCAATCTTTAGTTAACATTGAAATACTATCTCAACAAATTTTGAATCACGCGGGTTTTTCAACGAATCAAAGACAAGTGGGCGGAGAGAACCGGCTCCTCCTGCCAATTGAAGGGGAGGGATAAGTTTTAAAACCCTCGTGTTATGCGGGTCGCCCCGCCCTCGCGACAGGCGCTGGATGGGCCCTTAAGGGAATATTTTTTCTTAAACCTATAATTTGTCATCTAATTGATAAGTATGACGTATTAATGTTTTGTTTTGTTTCTTTTAGGTATGTGCTGGACCATTCATGCAAAGTGCGAATTTGTGAGTGGTTTTTTCTGTATCATATAATATTGCCTACACATAAATAAATATTTTAATAATTTAAAAGCCCCGCAATTTGAAAAGAGGAATTTTTAAATATTTTATTACCTTGTTCGATGCTTTTGCACTGTAATGTGATATACTTCCGACTAAAATGATGTAAAAATAAACCCAAGCGAACCTTTCGACCGTTATAAAATAATTCCGATTAAAATTGCATATGAGGTAGTAAACGTCGGAGGTTATGAGCAAAAAACAGCTAAAAAGCATAAAAAGGAAAACGTCACCGAAAATGATGGAAGTCTGTTTGCAACTATTTTCGACCAAATCGACCATCGACATTAGCTTGTTCGAATCTTTATTTTTATATTTGATCCCTTTTGTTAAATCCTGAAAGAATTGAATGATCAATTTTAAAATCTCTCCATAAGCGCTGACGATGGTGAACAAGACGTAAATTGTGTAAAAGCAAATTGGAATTTGGATGGCTAGATAAATGGACATTTTGAAAAAATATAAATAGAATGTTAATGTTGTGTAGATTGGTAATAAAAGAAGGTATTTGTATTTGACTTTGATGAATTTGGGTCGGCTCAAGTAGGTTTCTAGATTGGAAAAATTGTGGATGAGGATGTTCCAGTTTTTGATTTTCGAATACATAAAATAGTCAAGAGCGAAGGGGACGAAGAAAAACACGAAATCTTGAAAAATGTCCAAATAGGCTGAGAATTTTGAACGCCTCTGGCCGAATGAAACGTGAGACCAGGCGAAAAACGCGAAAGCCGATAAAACAAGAATGGAGCAAAAAGTCGAATAGAATTGTCGCTTTTTGGTCCAGATCATTTTTCCGTCTTTTACTTCGAGGGAAACGGATCCGGCGACGTTGAGGAGGGAGATCCATTTTCCGATGACTTTCACGGTGGCGAAATCACTCGGACGATAAATGCTCACAAAACCCTTCATGTTCTTTGACTAAATAAAACGTTTTTCCCACTTAAGAACAGACACGCGAAAAACGAATTTGATCGCTAACAATCTAATCGTGACGAAATTTTTCAGGGTGCTAACAATTTTCCAAATTATTCAATTTGATCAATAACTCACTTGACCAATTGAAAAATAAGTGTTCGATTTTCGCGTTTCAAGTATATTTCGTGAGAATATTAGGTGAACGATAAATGAAGCGTCAAATATATTATCAAAAATGCAATCGAAAAGATAAACTACGTTTGCATTTTTACATTCCGTGTCCATCAGTTATCATTTTTAAAATATAATATAGTGTTCCATATGTGAAAAAAAAATTCATAACTAATAGTAAACAAACTAAAGGTCGGAAGGTTCAGTAATGATGGAGGCAACCTCTAACCCAAGCATTATCAAATATCAAAATACCGTTACCCACCTCGTCACTTCAAGCATCCCCCACCATCTCACAGTATCCCCTCTCCTAACAACCCCACCTATCCCGACCCTCCTCCCACCACACTATCCCCTCTACACTACCCACTCCACACTAGCCCTTCCACCCTACAATCTCCAAGTTATACCCTCCTCCCTATCCACTCCACCCTATCCCCTCCACCCATCCCATTCTACCTTACCCTCACCACAGCATCCCCTCCACCCTATTCCTTCCACGATATCCCCTCCACACAATCCACTTCACCATATCAACTCCACCACATCCCGTCAACTCTATCCCCTCCACCCATCCTCTTCGACCTTACCCTCACCACATTATCCCCTCCACCATATCCCCTCCATCATATACCCTCCACCATATCCCCTCCACCCTATTCCTTCCACCATATCCCCTCCTCCCAATCCACTTCACCCTATCAACTCCACCACATCCCCTCAAAACTATCCCCTCCACCCTATCCCCTCAAAACTATCCCCTCCACCCTATCCCCTCCACCCTATCCCCTGCACCCTATCCCCTCCACCCTATCCCCTCCACCATATCCCCTCCACTATATCCCCTCAACCCTATCCCCTGCACCCTATCCACTCCACCACAGCCCCTCCACCTTATCTCCTCCACCATATCCCCTCCACCCTATGGGGGATAGAGTGGAGGGGTCCACTCTATCCCCTCCACTCTATCCCCTCCACCCTACGCCCTCTATCCTATTACTTCCACCATATCCCCAACATCCTATCCCTTCACCTATAATATATATACAGGGTGTTCGGAAATACATGGATAATTTTTGTGAGAGCGTTAAAAAGGCGTTGTATCAAAAAAAGTTAAATGTAAACCCCCCTTAATTTTAAACAAAGAATTGATCGGTGTATTTAAAATTGCGTTCCGATATACAGGGTGCTCCGAACAGAACCTAACTTCGTTATTTCAAATGAGAACCCCTATTTTTGATTGCAGATTCGTAATCTACGCAAAATTTCAAGTTGATTTGACTAAATAGTTGCCACTTTTGACAACTTTTAAAAATGAAAAGTTTTAGTTTTATTTCGCCCTAAAATCCGTTAAAATTGACTTAAGAGGCCAAACTTTTTTTTTATTTTACTTGTTTTTTTCTGAAGATTCCAAATATTACAAATTAAAACATCTATGCCTTCTGTATCACGATATAGCGACACAAACTTCTTCATTTTAATGAGAATCCTAATGCCCATTTCAGAGATGAAAAGTAGAGCCTTTTTCAAGGACTTTTTCTTTTGGGCCGAAATCGCTATCTCCATTTTTGGAGGAGCTGTAGCGGCTTTCGTAGGTGCGACACCTACGAACTCGAGATATTCAATTCTGTCATTAATATTGCTCCTAGAAAGCTCCTAGCCACTATCCTTTATCGAATTAATTATTTAATTAAAGGTTTATTAATGAAGCTCAGCAATAGACATCTTCACCTACGAAAGCCGCTACAGCTCCTCCAAAAATGGAGATAGCGATTTCGGCCCAAAAGAAAAAGTCCTTGAAAAAGGCTCTACTTTTCATCTCTGAAATGGGCATTAGGATTCTCATTAAAATGAAGAAGTTTGTGTCGCTATATCGTGATACAGAAGGCATAGATGTTTTAATTTGTAATATTTGGAATCTTCAGAAAAAAACAAGTAAAATTAAAAAAAAGTTTGGCCTCTTAAGTCAATTTTAACGGATTTTAGGGCGAAATAAAACTAAAACTTTTCATTTTTAAAAGTTGTCAAAAGTGGCAACTATTTAGTCAAATCAACTTGAAATTTTGAGTAGATTACGAATCTGCAATCAAAAATAGGGGTTCTCATTTGAAATAACGAAGTTAGGTTCTGTTCGGGGCACCCTGTATATCGGAACGCAATTTTAAATACACCGAACAATTCTTTGTTTAAAATTAAGGGGGGTTTACATTTAACTTTTTTTGATACAACGCCTTTTTAACGCTCTCACAAAAATTATCCATGTATTTCCGAACACCCTGTATAGTATATAGCATATAGTATATAGTATATAGTATATAGTATATAGTATATAGTATATAGTATATAGTATATAGTATATAGTATATAGTATATAGTATATAGTATATAGTATATAGTATATACTATATGTATAATTATATAGTTATACAATATATGCTAGTAAAATTAGTTTAATAGACCTTAAATGTGCCAAGTCCCGATAAAATTGGTTGGAGAGAGCTTTTTATCCCTTTTGACAAAAATATGTCTATAGACTGTAAAATTAATAGTATGCTCCATTAATTTCTTTCACCCAAAACGTCTCTTATCAGACACCTTACAATGGTTTACCATTCCAAAAACTGAACCTCTGCATCATTATTATAAGGTATTCTGAAGGTGTTGTGGAAATTCATTCATTTGGTTTGGTGTTACTAAAATGTCCTTGTGAAACTTATAAACAAAGTTGGAATACCGAAACCAAGAGAAATATTGGCATTTTCCCTGGGTTTTACCTTTGTCTTTTAGATTCCCTTTCAAATCTTTTTAGTCAAAGGGGGCTCAGTGATCAGATCACATAAAAGGCTTCATTTATATCTAAAGGTTGCTTCCTTTTTAACCCTTTAATCAAGTCGAACCCACTACATAGTTATTGGTTTAAAAAAAGCTTCATTGTTCTCGTGTCAAACCCTTAAGGTCTTCATTTAAAAAGTAAATGTAAAAAACCTGTTTTTTCTTTGTAAACCTTATAAATCAATTAGCAGCTAAAAATCATAAATCCCAACGTTTAGTCAACTTTTTTAGACAATTTTTCTTTGATGTATTTCTTCTGAAAAAACTGTTGGTTTTTTTGAAAAACCTCATTTGAATTTTAGTTCAAGAATACATTAATATAGGTCGCCATGTTTTTATTTTTTTGAAAATCACAAAAATTTGAAAATCATAATTTTTATGGCAAAAAGAATGAAAATTTTGGGTTTTCAGATTCATTTCTTTGACTGATGTGCTTTTTTTTTTTAAAAAAAAAAAACGGATTTATAATGATTTATTTATTAGGCTTTACATGGAGTTCCACTTTGCTTAGAAAAAGGTTTTGATTTTATACCATTGAATACAAGGAAAAGCTCCTTTACCATTAAGTAGGCAGCAACAACCTACCTTTAGAAATTGGCTAAGAGGAAATCGGGAGTTGATGTATTATTGAAACCGATTCCCAGAAGGCAGGTACCGCAGTATCGTAAACAAAGGGAAGGATGTTGTTAATTGGGGATTAGGACAAAAAAAATAATAAGGAGCTCTGGTATTCTTAATCTAAGGTTGCAGAACCCCCTGCTTTTCTTCTTCTGCCATTTTGACAAAAAAAAATTTGGTTCTTTTTTCACTTTTCGATCTCTAGCGGAAAAACAGTGAATTTTAGCGACTTTGCCACGAAGTAAAAAAAGAAATATTATTAAATTCTGCGTCTAATGAGCTTTCAAAACCCAAAATCGGTCGAGCCGTTAAGGAAATATCGATGATCAAAAATGAAACTTTTTTTTAGTGCCTTTTTTTGATAAAATTGCTCACTTTACTATACATTTATTGATTTTACGAGAGAACGGACGGTCCTAGACAGTCGGTATTAGTCTCGTTTTAAAGATAATAAACTAAGGAACATAATTAAATAATCATTTTAAGAAAATTTTAAAAATTTGGCGGTTTTATGAGAAAAAAGGGTCATTGAACATCGATATCTCCAGAACGGCTAGATCGATTTTAGCTTTTGAAAGCTCATTACACCCAGATTTTAAAAATCTTTCATTTTTAACTTCGTGCTTAAGTCGCTAAAATGCATTGTGTTTACGTTAAAGATCAAAAACTGAAAAAAAGTTTTTTCAAAATGGCGGACAAAGCAAGTTTAGTGATTCACACGTTCTGTAGATCTCCTTTTTTCGACTTTTATTGTTTTTTTCATAAAAATTACGATTACAAAGTTTACGATTTTCAAATTTTTATGATTTTTAAAAAAATAAAAACTTGGCGACCTATATTAATGTATTCTAAAACTAAAATTCAAATAAAATTTTGTTTAAAAACCAACAGTTTTTTCAGAATATTGGAGAAATCAAAGAAAAATGCCGCGCTGTAAAGGGCCCTTAATAAAGCTGATGATTCAGTTGGACAATGTGCAGTTTTATTTCGACCTATTTATTTATGCAGACTATTGTTCCCATAAAAGTTTTTGATGGTTCAAAAGTTCTATGGTCATGTAGAATGACCCTTTTTCCCTTGGGACACATCACGTTCTAGTGAAGGTTTGCCATGCATCACACTTATGAAAACAGATGGATGACTTAATTAACACGTAATCACCGACTTTGAATAACTAGGATGCTTGGGTTTAATATAGGTGGGTAAGCTTTAGCAGCCGAAAAGCCTCTCTATGATAAACAAAGCGACCGCGAGAGTACCCGGATCAGAACCGTGTTGTATTTATGAATTAAATCCATTATCGAGCAACTAGCAGCAAAATAAATATGCAAACAATCCCGAGGGGAAATATGAAGGTAAATTAATTTTATAACCCGACTTCCACAGGATAATAAACGGACCTACTTCAGAAAATCCTGTATTTCCATGTTGAAAAAAACCTTTTGATCAACCGAAAAATCACTTGAACGATTATATCCTTTAATTCAAAGCCAAATTTCAAAATATGTATTATAATAACACATCCTTTACGTTCTTAGCTTTTTATAAGATGGTGGTTTGAGAGACAAAATTTGAGTTTTAAAAAGGTTTCACTTTTCATGATTTAAAAAAAATTAATCCCATGATAAAACAATCTTTAATTTAATGTTGGAAGAAAATGAAGTGCCAGGGGGAAAAAGATGAACGTGACCAAAAAGTGATTTCGTGAAAAATGAAAACAAAGATTTATATTAATCCTTTTGTGAAAATTGTAATGCAATATACATCTTTTTTTCCACTTGTTGTTCTACCAGATGATAGTACTCCTTCATATCCCCTAGATAGCGTTAATATGTCAAAATCATCGAAAAAGTCCCTTTCATCTTTTTTCCCCTTGTTGTTCTACCAGATGATAGTACTCCATCATAGCCCCTAGATAGCGCCAATATCTTAAAAATTATCGAAAAAAGTCACTTTCATCTTTTTTCCCCTTGTTGTTCTACCAGATGATAGTACTCCTTCATATCCTCTAGGTAGCGTTAATATCTAAAAATCGACGAAAAAGTCACTTTCATCTTTTTTCCCCTTGTTATTCTACCAGATGATAGTACTCCATAATAGCCCCTAGATAGCGCCAATATCTCAAAATCATCGAAAAAGTCACTTTCATCTTTTTTCCCCTTGTTGTTCTACCAGATGATAGTACTCCTTCATATCCCCTAGATAGCGTTAATATCTCAAAATCATCTAAAAAGTCACTTTCATCTTTTTTCCCCTTGTTGTTCTACCAGATGATAGTACTCCATCATAGCCCCTAGATAGCGCCAATATCTTAAAAATTATCGAAAAAAGTCACTTTCATCTTTTTTCCCCTTGTTGTTCTACCAGATGATAGTACTCCATAATAGCGCTATATCTCAAAATCGACGAAAAAGTGACTTTCATCTTTTTCCCCTTGTTGTTCTACCAGATGATAGTACTCCTTCATATCCCCTAGATAGCGCCAATATCTCAAAATCGACCAAAAAGTGACTTTCATCTTTTTTCCCCCTGTCCATT
Organism: Orius laevigatus; assembly: GCA_018703685.1. NCBI lineage: Eukaryota > Metazoa > Arthropoda > Insecta > Hemiptera > Anthocoridae > Orius > Orius laevigatus. The sequence goes on from JAGWEN010000672.1 coordinate 29,618, forward strand.
CACGTACTATAGCACAAAATAGAATTTTTTTAAATAAACATTTTTAATCCTATTTCTCACGTCCATCACCTCAAAATTGTTTACCACCTCCGTTAAAACTGAAATGATAGCACCAAACGATATAACCCATCTCACTTTATTGACACCGTTGCAATTTTCCCTTCCTGGCGAACTAATTAAAAATGTCAAAAAGCCATGAAGATCATTTTTTCAACGATTTTTTTTTTTAAACCCTTTCAAAGACACAGGGCAAGGTGTTATTTTTAAGTTAATTGAAATTGAAAACAACCATTGGAAATTAATTAAAACCTGACCAAAACTGAAGACAAAAGCATAATTCCTGGATCGTGAATAAAAATGATATTTTTTAAATGTTCATTTTGTTTAAATAATACAGAAATACATCTTATCTGAGGATATTTGCACATCGTTTTACTGAATTCAATTCAAAGGATTAGGAAGTTTTATATTGATACGAATACAACAAAATAATTCAATAAAAGATTACGTTTATATCCAAGGATTCGGCATTGTTGCCGTGAAAGAGCTTCTTGGCACACGTCTTACCTCAAACCCATCAAGTTAACACATCTGACGTTTGAAATAACAGAGCAAAAAAAGAACATCTCCGCCCTTTTTCTGAGCTTGAACCCTGAGTGCGTTCAACAAAAAATTTCTCCTTCCCGTACTTAAAAGTGTCGATTATAGGGAGAAAAAGGCTCGAGAAGTGGATTTCTTTATATCTTTGACATTTTTTTCCACCCCCAAACTAATTGTGACTAATGAACTAGGAGATGTTCTCAGAAATTTCCCACCTTTGGTTACAGATTTCAAGTAAAACCTCTAGCAATGTTGACCCAATTCCAGCTATTTCAATAGGTTTCTCAAGTCTCATACTTGAGTTACTTCTACAAGGTTCAGAAAACTTTTTATTTTCTAAAAAAGTTTTATATTTCTTTTGATTATACTTTTTTTTTTTTTTTTTTTTTTTGTGAATTGGAAAACTAAAGGTTTTGGCTGGTCTATGGCTATTGATCCTTCAGAACTCATTTCCCGCCATGGAACGTATTTTTCAACCTCAAGATAAAAACTCGTGAGGTAAAAATTCCAAGCACCAGTTTAAAAAATAAAAAAAAAGCGCATGAGGGCCCAAACTGTTTATAAACTGTTGCACGTAAATGAATAAACTTTTTTTTTTACCGTAAAAATATTTTTCACTTTTTCCTTAACATACATGGGTTGGTGCTTATTAAAAAATGTGAGGGGGAAAGTGAGAGACCAAAGTTTGAATTTTCCACCGTTTTTCTTCCCTCGCGGTTTTTGTGACTTAAATAGGTCAATGAATTATTATGCTCGGAAACATTTAATTCCTTTTGAAAGTATAAGTTTTTATTTGTCTGCCCTCCCATCCCTTAAAAAATGTAAATTTTTTATTAATTAACAAAAGAAAGTTTCAAGAGCATCATTAAGCACACTAGAAATAACCTAAATTAACGTAAAGAATAACCAAAAATTCCATTTAGGCCATTTTCCATGGGTACCGCAACATCTTCCGTGATTTGAACCGTTCTTAATACGGTCTGCGGATCATCAGACATTCACATCATGATTTTCAACCATCTCAAACCTTAAGGATCCGAGAAAATCACGAAATTCCATTTAGGCCCCTAAGCCAAGTCCCAGAACCGATTTTGAGATTTGAACTGCTTTAACTATGATCCTCGGCCCATAGGACCATCCCGTCACGATTTTCAACCATCTCAAACCTTCAGGTTCCGAGAAAACCTCGAAAATGCCCTTTATGCCCTAAGCGAAGTACCAGAACCGCTTTCTCGATTCAAGCCATTTTCAATAGGCCTGGTGAAACAAATATATATATATATATATATATATATATATATATATATATATATATATATATATATATATATATATATATATATATATATATATCCCCAGGATTGGAATGACCTATATCTTCGTGATCAGGAGATCGTCCTGATTACGAATATATAGAATATATAAGCCCCTAAGCCGAAAGCCGCCGTGAGGCCGACCCAATAGCCTGCTTTCCTCCGGAAAAAATGCGCCATAGAGTTTGAATCCGCAAGCTATCACAATTCCGCCCTTTATATGGTCTTATCCCCCCCTTTTTGACGTCCTGCTAAATAAATAGGGTCCATAAAGCTGAAATAACCCTCAGAAGTTGTCAATAAGCTCCTATTTGAAGTATAAAATGTACCTAAAAGGGTAACTAATCTGTTGCTATGGTTTCATAGTTTATTTAAATCAAAGCGATTATCTATATCACCATAATATAAAAGAAAAGGTTCTTTCATAAAATAATTTACCTGCAAAGATTAGGTAGGTTTGAAATTTATTATTAAGCTTCTAATAATTATAAAGTGGAAATTACGTTGTTGAAAATTAGCAGTTGAAAATTCCGGTTTTATAATTTTGATCCCCTCACCTCCTCGCGCATAGGAAGCTGTTCCATTTATAATCCTCTCCTCCCCATTTCCAGGGCAAGACAGATTAATAGCTTTTGCCGCCTCTTGTCAGCTGATATTCGGTCGCTCTTTTCTCCCCTAAAGGCATTATAATTTTAAGAACAAAATTTTCTTTCCTTGGATACCCGAGTAAAAAAGAACGCGAGCAATTGAATTTGTTTTTTTAAGGTAGATGGAGTTTTATTTTGTTAAAAATGATATGTAGATAAGTCCATTACGGTGTGTTTGCTGCCGATCAGGCCAAAAATTTTTTTGGTGATTCTACATCAATGTGTCCGAGCTTTTCTTCCAATGGGCACCTTGAAGTCAAAATACGAATTTTTCAAAATCGACAAACAGGCTATTGATTTCTATGTTAAATTGAACGAGGAATCCGATGGCATCAATTAAAAAATTCTAGGACCAATATTTTCTGAGTTATCGCTAAAAAACCGCTTTTCGAACTAAGTAAAGTACCTCAAGAAAATTTTTCTCGTCAAAAACAACATTATATTCGTACTCAGAACACCAAAAAACATATAGATATTAAATTATATCAAGGAGTCACTAAAGGAGAAAAATTTTATTTTTTAATCTTTATAAAAGTTAATATCTAACAGTTTTTTGGAGTTCTGTTTACGAATACAATGTTGATTTTGACTAAAAAAATTCCCCTGGGGTAGTTTACTTAGTTCCAAATGCGGTTTTTTAGCGATAACTCGAAAAATAATGGTCGTAGAATTTTTTAATTGATGTCATCGGATTTCTCGTGAAATTTTACATAAAAATCAATAGCTTGTTTGTCGATTTTGAAAAATTCGTATTTTGACTTCAAGAATTGGAAGAAACGCTCGGACACATTTTTTGATGTAGAATCACCAAACTCACCGTGACCTCCTCTTGTGAGTAAAGCCCTGTTTGGTAGGGTTTTAAGGCATATTATTTAATAACATTAATTCTATTAATTTAAATAACAATTTAAATATTATTATTTATAATCCCTTTGGTTTTATCTACTCGCTTTTTCATTTTGTGTTATGGACATTAACAAAAAATATATTTAAAGTAGGAATTTGTTTATCAATCATTGAGAAACTAAGCTGCTTAGCGATAAATATGTTCTCTTTTTTAATCCGAATTAATAAAATAAAGCACAATATTCAGAATCGAGTCTTTTGTCATATTGTGTGTTGTTTTTATCTGGATGGAATTTGAAATGCCCTACACAGTTGCCTGCCTGTAGGCGCGGTTTGTTTAGCGTTTGTAGGTATTTTCATATTCTCGCCCATTGGTATAAGTTTTAACAATGAGCTGGAATCCCCTTCGATAATGTAGGACAAGGAAAGTTTCAAAGCGCTGTTTCAATTTTCCGCTATCTTCGGCATTGTTAATAGCCAATCAATAGCTTCATAAAAATATAGTTGATACCAAGAAAAGTTCAATAGGATATCTTTTATGGGTTTCATCACTGTAATTTAATTAAAAAGTGCAAAATATTGCAATTTTGCTCAGAGGCGGACTGGGACCTTATGGTGTGGGTGGGTTTTCAGTTCAGGGGCGCAGAAAAAGACAGAAAATTGGCTCTTAGAAAAATATATTCAGCAAAAACAGAGGTTCCCAAACTTGTTCACAGTGCGCCCCCCTATTAAACAAATTAAAACCTTTGCCACCCTAGCCCCTAAAGTTTTGAATGTTAACTTTGAGGTTTTTGAATGAAATTTTGGTTTTAAAATGTTTGAGGTTTTTGACAAAAGAAATTGCAGTTAAAACGTTGATTTTGAGATTTTTTGACAAAAATTAGACATTTATAAATGTTGATTTTGAGGTTTTTGAAGAAAATTAGGCATTTATAAATGTTGATTTTGAGATTTTTGACGAAAATTTGGATTTATAAATGTTGAATATGAGGTGTTTGGACGAAAATTAGGCATCATAAATGTTGATTTCGAAGTGTTTTTTTTTTTTTTTTTTTTGACTAAAATTAGGTTTTATAAATGTTGATTTTGAGGTTTTTGACGAAAATTTGGCTTTATAAATGTTGAATATGAGGTTTTTGTACGAAAATTAGGCTCCATAAATGTTGATTTAGAGGTTTTTTTAAACCAAAATTAGGCTTTAAAAATGTTAATTTTGAGGTTTTTCACGAAAATTTGGTTTTTTAAAAGTTTATTTTGAGGTTTTTGTACGAAAATTAGGCTACTTAAGTGTTGATTTCGAGGTTTTTTGACCAAAATTAGGCTTTTTAAATGTTGAGTTTGAGATTTTTGACGAAAATTTGGCTTTTAAATGTTGATTTTGAGGTTTTTTGACAAAAAATTATGCTTCACACATGTTGATTTCGAGGTTTTTTTGACTTTTTTTTGACGAAATTTAGGCTTTAAAAATGTTGATTTTGAGATTTTTCACGAATTTTGGGGGATATTTGCACACAAAAAAAAATCCAGTCCAACCCCCCCCCCCCCCGGGGCCAGTCCGCCCCTGATTTTGCTATACTCTGTAGTGCTAGAACCTCCTAAAGCCCTAAACTGGACAATCCAGTATGGCACTTTCACCATCCTTTTTTTTTTTTTTTTTTTTTTTTTTTTTTTTTTTTTTTTTTTTTTTTTTTTTTGTTGAATATGTTGAATTTGTGTAAATTTTTATGATCCTACCATAATTGATTTAATCTTCCTCATTTTCCAATAAAGATGAAAGGTCAGAATGACCCTCATTGACCCCATTCTCAAAATTGGTCGGAAATAACTTTCTTTTTGAGAAAGTTAGAATATAAATTATGCATCGCGCAAAAACAAACGCTGTGGCCGCGGCCGGTGTCGATTGAAATTCCAGAGGGAATTTGGTTTCCTTGAATATTAATTTATAAAATGCTTTGATCACGATGTTCTGTACTGGAAATTTCAACGAGCGGTTTTGACAATGTACCAAAATATAGTTTAACCTACTAAAGTGGTATGGAGGGGGCTCGAACTTTCTCAAAAAGTTGATGCTCTACAGATCTCTCCACGAACTAATTTACCAAAAGTAGTCGGACCTTTTTATGTCCAAAAAGATCAAAGGTCAGATTGACCCTCTTGACCCCTTCCCAGAAACCCAGGTTTTAGGGTAATACAATAACTTTCTTTTTGAGAAAGTTAAAAGTTCTGCTAACTTAAACTTTCTCAGTTTACCTTTGAGAAAGTAAATATTTTATGTTCAAAAAGTAAAGTAATTTTAAAATTTTTCTTAGTTTCCATCATATTTGGACTAAAATAGTCATGAGATTTATCCATCCAGTAATAGGAAGTGGAATATCAATTCCATTATATCTACTATAATGTTAACACGAACTAGGAAGTGATACAAGTGTCACCGGTAGCTTCATCCTTCCTCGAGTAATACTGTCTACGAACACAATTTTAACAGCGAAATATTAATTAGAACGAAATTATTATCAATATTATCACGAACAACATATAGAGAGGAGAAGTTAACTTCTGAAGATACACTTGGCGATAAATCTTCTAAAAGAAAAAAGTAAAATACGTGACTTAACTTATAAAATATGTTCAAAGAAGTTCTTTCATTGTGACCAGATGGGGAAGAAAAAAAAATTTTTTTTTTTTGTAAAAGAATTTGAGGACAATATATTTTCATTATATTTAGGCACTGAATGAATTTCCCAATGTTTTTAATAATATAATGTATATATGTATGTATAATGTATATAATGTATATGTTTGTGTATATAATATAATGTATGTATGTATATAATAACTATTGAAGGAATTTAAGGGGGATCCGACATCAAAATTCTACCAAAGAGAGAGGGAAGATGCCCAAAAGTTTCCTCGTTTTGGGCACTAAAAATGGTCGGAAATTTTTTTTGAAAAGCGCGTTCTCATTTTTTTTGGAAAACTACGTACTGTTTAGGGGGCAGTTTTTCCGGAAAAATTTTCCTCGGGAAAATAGAAAATCCAATTTTCCACCAAAACAGAAATTTTGAAAAAACAGGTAGTCATCTTGTAGGTTTTGACGAGCTGATTTCAAATATGCTAATATTAAGAAGATCGGATGAATAGATTCGTCGGTACCAGTTTGTAAGGATTAGATGCTGCGGGGAATGGGAGTTATATTTTGGGGAAAGTAAAGATGAAGACACATCACTCTTACTCCTTCAAGGTCATCGAACTTTTCAAACGGCTTAATTTTTTTCTCTCTATTGTGAGATTGTTTAGGTAGATTTTTTTTTTCATTTCATAATATTTAGTCATAACCACAAAAGACTCATGATTTTTTTTTCCCATATTCCCCAAAAAATTAGTTTTTCTCTTTTCTTTCTGAATATATTTTAAGGCTGTTTTTCACCTAAAACCTTAAAATCGACATTTTAAAAGCCAAATTATCGTCCAAAAACCTCAAAATCAACATGTATAAAGCCCAATTTTCGTCCAAAAACCTTAAAATCAAAGTTTAAAGAGCCTTTTTTCGTACAAAATCTCAAAATCAAGGTTTTAAGAGCCCAATTTTCGACAAAAACCTCAATATCAACTTTTTTAATGCCCAATTTTTGTCCAAAATCCTCAAAATCAAAGTTTTAAGAGCCATATTTTCGTCAAAAAACTCAAAATCAACAATTGTAAATTCGCGTTCGTAGATTTCAGAAAATTTTATAAAAACAAAACTCAAGATTATTAAGTTTGCTACAAATTTGATCTACTAAGATTTTTTGTAGGACCAAACGTTTCTGATCTACGAGGCGACAAAAACGCTGGATTTTCGATTTTTACCGATGAAAAGGTCAGATTTTAGAAAAAAGTCAGTCTGCAAAGGATAAAAATTTAAAATTACAGAATGATAACATTGTAGAAAATAAAGCAGGCAAATGGTTTCTTGAAATAAAAACAGGTTTGAAGAATCCTGACCTTGACAAATGGAAAATTTATCTTTCCTCCCCGGAACCCCGCAGCATCAAAGCTTTAAAAATCTCGTACCGACGGATCTATCCATCCGATCGTCTTAATATTAGCATATTTGGAATCAGCTCGTCAAAACCTACAAGATGACTACCTGTTTTTTTAAAAATAAAGTTTTGGTGGAAAATTGCATTTCCTATTTTTCCGAGGAAAAATTTTCCGGGAAAACTGCTTTCTAAACAGTGCGTGAATGAGAACGCTCTTTTCAAAAAAAATTTCAGACCATTTTTAGTGCCCAAAACGAGGAAACTAATTTTGGGGGTGATAGTGCTGCGATCTCTTGAATGAGAAACAAACAATTCTGGAGGGAGAATCCCCCTTAAAACCTAAAATCAATTTTGAACTAAAAGAAATTAACTTTTGGCTGACTAATATGTTATTTGTCGTAGAGTGAATATAAAAGTAAAACGATTTTGGTCAACTGGAACACCCGATTCTAAGCTTAAAAGGGATTAAAGGATATATTCTCTGTAGATCTATCGTTTTAACATTTACGGAGGTTTCAGTGTTTATCCATTCAGCAAACTTGGAACATTCAATCTTTTATTCGAAAGTGCGTTAGTATTGTTAAACTTACACATTTATGATCCTATTTGCATTTACGGGAGGATTATGGAGGCAGGGAGAAAGAAAAAAAATAACCAGTGATGTATGAAAGAGATAAATCTGAAGTGTATATCTATGCCTTGAGATTTATATACACCAACATTACCTACATTTTACTTTTTTTGGAAGGATACTGGAAATTTCTGAATGGACTAAAGCAGCACCCATGAAAGGCTCCGAGTCTCTTTTATAGCTATAGACATAAATAAAATGGGATGCTAGATAGCGCTGAATAGGATGAACGATTTTTGAACTCACATAATGGCTAATTAAACTCAAAAAATCAATTCTATTTTCAAAATGGTGTAATATTAACTTTATATATTATCTTTGGTAACCTAACAACCACAATGGAACTTGTTGTTTTTCTCAACGTAGAAATTTTTATTTTATAAGGGGGTAGTTATAGCGTGTTTTATAAAAGTTTACACGAATTTTCTTGTTGTTAAGTTGTTTTTATGTCCAATTTAAAAAGTTTATCGGACATTTTGGAACAAAATTGAGTTAAGGATATCGGTAACAATTCGAACTTTATTAAAGATGAACTCAGTTTTTAACTTATGCAAAGGAATTGTTAAAAGAAACTTTTCCAAAAGAAATATGAATTTCCCTAGGTTTGAACCCACGATTTTGGAAACTCGAGAAGGCGTGGATACGCCAGACCTGGCCAAGTAAACCCACCTATGATTTTAGCAAGAATCGATTGGCATCAATAATTTAAATCCTACGTAACAGTGCTCCAGAACTTCTTTATTCCAGAAATTACTTGAATTATTCCTTCTAAGGATTCTCCCCAACTCAAATGTTTTTCCTTACCACTTCGGATGCAATCACCTCCCTAAAAAAAGATTATTTCAGAAAACTTTTTATTTGCGATTTATCGCGCATATCTTCACAATCCGTTGATGGGGCCTTCAAATCTCTGGATTAGGGGCAAGTTTGACGTTTCAATACTATACTCCTTAAGTCGGAAGGATAACTGGAATTGCTGTTATCTCTATCTTCGATATGGTCTTTTTCTTTAGGACAAGCTAATGGCATGATTTTTCGGGTGTATACATTTCGGCCTAAACCCCACTCGGCCTACTTTCAACATAACCGAATCTGGGCCTAAAAAATTCGGATGAAATTATGCCGAGTGGGGTTTAGGCCCAAACGACTGAAAATAGAGCAAAAGAAAAGCCTTTTTAGTTAATTTAAAAACGTTGGAACAGTCGTTTCGGCCTAAACCCACTCGGACTAATTTCAACATAACCGAATCTGGGCCTAAAAATTTCGGATGAAATTATGCCGAGTTGGATTTAGGCCCAAACGACTCCATATTTTCCAACTCGTAAAATTTTTTAATATTGACAAAACGACTATCCTTGTAACATAATATAGGTACTTAGGAAACATTTTTCTTCTCCTTAATACTCCTCAATTTCAAAAAACATCAAATCTCGTCATGTATTATATTTTGTATATATAGATATTCGAATATTCAAATACAATATTTCGTCCTATCTTAACAAAAACGTACAATTGGAAAGAAATAATAAATTCAGCAAAGGGCAAAGAGCCAAACAAAAAAAACCACGAGTAAAAATAAAAGAAATGTATGTGGTTCCATATTTTAGAGCAAAAATAGGCCATGGTAGGATTTTTTTTTATCTCGAAAGTCTTTATAATATTATAATTCATTATTATAAATAATTTATAAAAAGATAAGGGATTTCCACATGAAAATATTAGTATAATGCTCATAACACAAATCACGATCAAATTTGATTTACGTGGGGATCAATTCAATTTGTAGTTGACACGAAATATTGATGGCCGTTATCTTTCTTCCTTATCAGTTATAACGTATAATAGGTACAAATTATTCCAAATGTATACTGCCATTGTTTTTAATATTTATTGCAGAATGGATTTTTTCGATATATTTTCGACTCTAAAACTACGAGAATATAGGGGACTTTGAATTGCGGGCCTCAATTTGCTTACGCCCCTCCCAGAATTCAAATTGAGAGCCAATTCCCCCTCTCACCGACGAGGTCGTCGAGAGGTTCCGGCTATTCCTGGGTTTAATCAAAAACATATTACCAGAAACAGAAAAGAAGAATAGAATAAACCGAAGGCCTTGAAATTATTACTCGAATCATTAAAAACCTTTAATGAATATTGCATTTCTATACTATTTCTAAAAATGCTCAAAAAAAAAAAAAAAAAAAAAAAAGTATGTATATATCAGGTGGAATCAGGTAAAGACTATCACAGAGTCAGGAGCAGCTATCGCTGATGATCAGATTGATAGTAGCGATAGCTGCTCCTGACTGTGATAGTCTTTACCTGATTCCACATATATAATATATACACATTTAATATATTAAATGCTATGGCCATAACATGCTCCTCTCTACAGTCTTTTTTTTTTTTTTTTTTTTTTTTTTTTTTTTTTGGCAACTTTACCGAAAGTAAATTCAATTCTATACAACTTCTATTCTATTAATTTTTCATTTTTAAGGCTCAGTTTGCGAAATAATAGCAAAAAAAAGTGGTGATTTAACAGAAAATCGTCATATAGAATATTCGATACCTCTATCCGATAGGAAATTTAATTTCCTACAACTTTTAATTTATTACTTTTTCTTCTCCGAATAGCAGTATTCGAGATAATATAAACCCAATCATGTCATCTCATTTGGATCTTAAATATATTAACAATAGGAAATTATCGGAATTGACGTTTGTAAACTCATCCTAAATACGTAATATCGTATAATTAATTCAAAGTTTCAATTATACCTGTTTACAGGCGGGGAAAGTTCAAAAATATTCATTCGTTGCAAATGTAGGAGCACTTACATTATCATAATGGGTTTGAAACCGTTTTATAAATGAAGTGACTGTTTTGCTTTACGAATGTCCACAGTTTATTGTTGGCTGGAGTTCCAAACAAACATGTATGTTATTTCAAAATTCATAATAAGCAAAACATTTTCCTTTCATTGAAAAGAATGAGGTAGCTATTTCTACTAATATTTGGTGGCTCGATATGGGTTTTATGATTTCCAGCTAGGTCACCTTGTCCATCCAATATCGATGAAAGTAGGGAAACTAGTTATCCCGATGGATCCCAATTTTAGAACCCTTTCAAAACCAACGATCGATTTTTCTTTTTTATTCGAAAGTTATTCGCGCTGAATTAGGTATTAGAGTAGGGAAGAAAGGGAATTTAGGAGATGTGAAATCCCACCTGCGACCATGATTTGATTCACTAGCTTGATTACAATGCAAGAACGTTAAAAATTTATCAACATGTGCGGAACTTACATGATGAAACTCATGAATAACTAAAAACCGTTCTCATCACCCAGCTTAGGCAATAATACTAATAAGTAATAAGCAGCATGTAAGCTAATAGTCATATCAGCCTTAAAAGATCAAATTTGATCAAGTTTTTTTAAATCTATTTTTGTGTAGTACAAAGCAACATAATATGTACATAAGTTTCATCATAAAGGCTTTAAGTAAAGAATAATATTCTGAAAGCTACCTATATAAATTTAATATTGCGAAAACAACGTATATCAAACAAATCCTAACTAAATATTTGTTTGGAGTAAATAATCGTTTTAACTTTCTCAAAATGGAAGCTATTGTATAAACCTCGAACTCACGATTTTGGAAAGGTTTCAAGGAGAGCCCTTAGGGTAAAAACGACCCTTGGTTTTTATCAGAAAAAAACTTGATTTTTCAATTTTTTTGGGGCTAGAACACGTATATTTTTGGGATAAACAATTTCCATGAGCGAAAATCGACCATTTTTGAGTTTTTTAGGGTATTCTGCCACTTAAAAAAAAAAAGTCCCATTTGAAAAAAATTTCCACATATAAAAAGCTGCAAAACCTTTTTTGATGCGTATAAAAATCTGTATTAGAACCAAAGATATTGCAGAAAAAGTAAAAAAAAAAAATCGAAAGGTTACAAAAAATGTAGCGAGCCCACGTGGCACGTCTTAGAATTCTTCGAATTCTTGAATCGAATGCCTTTAGTTGAAGGAATTTCGAGGAACTAGATTTAGTTTAACCTTACCCCATCCCTAGACAGATAAACATAGGTAAACATGTATAATTATATATTGCAAAAATTCAAAAATTGCTCACATTTTATAAACGTTGTTTACCCAATTATCCATTTTTAATTTTCATATTCAACGTTTCGATTAATCAAAGATTTCCCTTTGTTTTCTTTGAAAGATTTTCGTGGGCGGTTTTAGCCACTGAGAAATTATATAACAGCCTTTGATCGTCAAAGTGGGTCCGTAAAATGAAATCCTTATTAATTAATTTATACAATAACAACAGTCAAATTATATCATTCATTAATGATATAGAATATCTCATCGCATGTAAACGCTTTATTGGCATTAATCAACCGTCATTAGAATTTCTTGGAAGGCTGCCTAAGATGAAAAACTCTAAGATGACTTTGATTTTTAACTTTCTCAAATAGAAGTTATTGTCGGATTCGGGTTTTTGGGAAAGGGTCTTCCAGACCCCCTAGGGTCAAACTGACTTTTGATCTTTGTCGGACATGACTTTTTCTGTGGTGCAGGCCGTCCGGCCGTCCGTCCGTCGCTTTTTTTTTTCGGAAACACTTCACGGCCACAATTTTCATCCTATTTTCACGAAATTTTTCACACAATCTTCCTTTTGTGGTTATCTTGAAAGTGACGAGAGCGATTTTTGAAATTCGACAAAATGGCGGAGATATGTCTGTCTAAAGTTTGCAAAAATGTGTCTACGGCCTTTCTACCGGTCCGATCTTCACCAAATTTTAACAACAAATAATCTTCACGTGATCCCGATTAAATTTCATTAATTAATTAGGTAATTAATTATGTAATTAGGTAATTATGCTATTAACTTAATTTTCCCATTTTCATAAAAATTATCACCAAATTCAAGTTATGATTGCAAAAAAATTTTTTTTTTCAATTAATTAATTAATTAACTAATTAGGTAATTATATTGAGTTTGAGTGAAATTAGTCCCATTTTCATAAAATTATCACCAAATTCAAGTTATGATTGAAAAAAAATCTCAAAAATTATTTAATTAATTAATTAACTAATTAGGTAATTATAATGTGTTTGAGTGAAATTAGTCCCATTTTCATAAAATTATCACCAAATTAAAGTTATGATTGAAAAAAAATTTTGTTTAAATTAATCATTTAATTAACTAATTAGGTAATTATATAATTGTTTAAGTGAAATTAGTCCCATTTTCCACAAAAATTATCACCACAAATTCAAGTTATGACTGAAAAAAAAATTTTTTTTATAAATTAATTAATTAACTAATTAAATAATTATGTGTTTGGGTGAAATTTTTGGATCCCCGAATCTGTAGACCTTTGAGAAAGTTCGTGTCTTTGGCAAGCTCCAGGACCAATACTTTCCCTTGAGCCGCGACATTTTTCTTTTTATGTTTTTCTCCAATGTCCTCAAAAAACTGTTGGTTTTATTGAAAAAATTTCATTTGAATTTTAGTTTTAGAAATACATTAATATAGGTCGCCATGAATTTATTTTTTTTGACAATAATAAAACTTTGTAGTATAATTTTTCTGACAAAAACAATAAAAGTCGAAAAAAGGGTACGATTGTAGAAACTCCAATAATGATATTTGTCCTATATTTATTTATTTATATTTATATTTATTTGCCTCTAGCGCCCACTAGCGGATGTTTTTATAACACCCACTCCATCAAAGAGGTATAACCTTAAGATTAACCAAAAAAGCAAATTAACAAAAAATTAGTTTTTGAATATAAAACATGTTTTAAAATTTTTTGTTTACAGGACACGTATTGACAAAAGGACACGGCGGTAATTATTTATACAATCCCCTCCGTATCTCCCTGTAGAAAGGATTTATAGAGCACTTAAACCGTCAACCGATTTCCTACGAAAGCCGCAGCCCTAATCTTTTAATGAATCCTTTAGTGCTCAAAGAATCTATGACTTCATTTTGCTCAAAATAGTGAACCTCTTTCATAGGCACGTAAAACATCTAATTAGCAATACTTTTAATTTTCAATATTTGTTTGGATAGATTGGCCAATGCCTACTTTGTAAGGCCATTTAAATATATATATTATATATATATATATATATATATATATATATATATATTATATATATATATATATATATATATATAATAATATAAATAATAAATAATATAAAAATATATAAAATAAAAATAAGTAAGTTGAAAAACTGTATAGAATACCTATATACCAAATATAATAAGCCGATTATATTAATTAATTTTAAACAAATTTTAAACCATTTGTCAATACCACACTAAATAGGTCACGTGGTGATGATTTCTGTCACGAATGGTTTCTTGTTAAAATATTGGAAGGTAGAGAAATTCTATCCTCGGCCACATAATGTTAGAAAGGTACTTAAGATTCTGAGGAGACGTGGCAAGAGTTAAGTCCATGACAACTCTTTCCCCTTTCAATATTTCACATCTCACATCACATATCAATTTCTCGGAATTCCGAATTGAAACCTTATATTATGACCAACGTAACTTTACGTCTTCCAGTATTCAAATAAACTTTTAGTTGATAAGTATGAAGGAATTGTGTTTTTAATGCTTTACTAGTGGTGTGGTTACTGAAAAAAAAGGGGTCAAACTGACCACGGATGGTCAAGCAAGATAATGATGCTATAAGGAAAGGTTTGAAAACGATCCAGCTGTCTTTCCGCTGATTAGGTCGATTTCTCGGGCGATTAGCGATTCGTTCCTTGACCTTTAGTGTAAAATGAGTTCAGCAATCTGAAACATTTTGAACTGGGAAGTTACGGATGAGAGAAAAAAAAGGGTCATTTTTGACCATCGATATCTCCTGAACGGCTCGACCGATTTTGGCTTTTGAAATCTCATTAGACGCAAAATTTAATATTCTTTCTTTTTTTACTTCGTAGTGAAGTCGCTAAAATGCATTGTTTTGCCACTAGAGATCAAAAACTGAAAAAGTTTGGCCGGTTTTTTCAAAATGGCGGACGAAGGGGGGTCATGAAACTCGGATTTGGGATACCCTCATGGTCCCATACAAGATGAAATCATATAATAGTGCACCTTTTTCAATTTCCAACATTCTATTTTATTGAATTAATAAAACGATAATTATTTCACAATAATGATAAAATCTTATTCCACGTTCATAAAAAGAAAATTTTGAGTAAAAGGTCAAAAAAAGTTTATAGGGTAATTTTAACGTTTCCATGAGAAATAAATTATTCCGGACCTTTTATTTATTTAAACACCAAAAAAGTTTTTCTTTTTGGAATTTTTCATTTTTCATTTGCATCGGTACTTTTATTCATGTACGTACAGAATATATTTGATAAAATTTTAAAAACCATCCCTGATTTTCATTTTATTAAGTTAAATCTTAACTTTTATCTAAATTATTCACCGCTCCTTTTTTTTTTTTTTTTTTTTTTTTTTTTTTTTTTTTTTTTGTTCTTTATCAAGGAAGTGCTTTTTTCATTGAATGAGGTTTTCAACGACAAGTAAATCATTACATGACAAGGATTATATCATGACCGGAATTGAAGATAGGGTCTCTCGCTATCAAAAAACACGAGTTTTTTTTTTTTTTTTTTTTTTTTTTTTTTTTTTTTTTTTTTTTTCCCTCTCTCTCTCTTTTTCTTTATGGCTTGTATATACTGATGATGCTTTTCATGATATAATGGCTGATTAATGATATGTTTAAGTGTCACATTGCAACTAGCAACTCATTTTAATGTATTTTCCGAACTTTGAAAAAAAAAAAAAAAAAAAAAAAAAAAAAAAAGGAAGGTAACAAATCGATCAAAATCACGCCTCAAACGTGGAGTGTTTCACTCATAATCCATTTGTGCTGGGAGATTCAAAGCCAAGGTTCTTTTCCCTTTTTCAAACTCAACAACAGTTTCAACCCTATAATTTTGATATTTCCCTTTTTCTCCT
Source organism: Orius laevigatus (assembly GCA_018703685.1). Classification (NCBI taxonomy): domain Eukaryota; kingdom Metazoa; phylum Arthropoda; class Insecta; order Hemiptera; family Anthocoridae; genus Orius; species Orius laevigatus. The sequence continues at coordinate 45,689 of JAGWEN010000672.1, forward strand.
ATGGAGAATCAATCAATAACTTAAAAGGATGAAACTCTCTCAAAAGGAGGTCCAATACACTTCTAATGTACCTTTTAGCTCCATTCTTATTTACTTTTAGCCGAATCTCAAAAAATCGATTTGAACTTTTAAAGTGTAATTATGCTATCAATAGGAAAAAAAAGTATCCAAGTAAACCCCCCTTAAAATTTAGTGAAAAATCGATTCATATCAATAACTTTTGGATCCGATATACAGCGCTCCTCAGAAAGACCCTAACTTTGTTATTTTATATACGAACCCTATGTTTTGACGATGGAATCCAATTTAACGAATGATTTCCAGTAACTTTTGCTTAAAATACTTTTTTGATAGGTCCAACCGTTCTGGAGTTATGAACTTCTAAACAGCTATTTTTAACTCCGAAAAGTTTGGTCCTATAAAAAAATGTTTTAAGTAAAAGTTAGTGAAAATGAAGTTTAAAATCGAATTATTTCGTCAAAACATAGGGTTCAAATATAAAATAACGAAGGTCGTTATGCAGCACCCTGTATGTTGGATCCAAAATGTATTGATCCAATCGACTATTTGCTCAAATTTAAGGGGGATTTACTTTGATACTTTTTTTCGTCAGGTCAATAGTCTGGCAGATAATCTGCTGGTCCACTTTAGAAAGCACACACTAATGTGAAATGTCCTGTGGAATGGGAAAAAAGGAACCAAAAATAGCTTTTTATCTAAATTTTAACATCGCTTACCAATGATTTCAATACTAATCCATCAATTTGATTAATTTAGGAACTCGTCCATTGGAAAAAGGTGAAAATAGCAAAACTGAATTTCTGAAAGCGAAGGAAAAGAAAATCTGTATGAAATGTCCAAAAATAAATAATTCAATGTAGCACAAACTTACCAGATGGACCCATTCTTAATATACTCGTATTTTCAGGTTGATTGAACTATCCGTTTTTCCCAACTTATTTTCACATTTTCCTTGCGGTTCTATAACGATTTCCCTCTACACGTTTTAGGAAAATAAATTTCGATATCGTGTCGTTTTCGGTTTTATTTGAATTAAAAGTTGAGTGTGAAGAACTTTCTAGGCAAACGACTTTCTAAAGAAACGAAAAGTTTTGTTTTAATCTACGGTTATTTCGTAACACCAAAGAAAGTTGGGTATCTAATGTACGAAAAAAGTATAAGCCCTTCAATTTTTCTCTTAAATTATAAAAAAACAACCTATTAGACCCGGTAATATTCAAGGTACTAACATGTAGAACAACGTTAAAGCCACTTAAATTATTTCTAAAATTGTTTCCCCATTTATACCTAATTGCGTATTTATAAAACAAAAAGCTTTTTGAATATTTAATAAACAACATGTGTAATGAACAATTATCAACCTTTTTAAACTTGTTTCTATATAAAATTTTAAAAAAATTTGAAGTATTTATTTTACTTTATGTAAATAACATGGAAAAGCCAATCTTGCTGACAGATTTTACTCAAGCGATCGTTCTCCTCATTCAAGGAGGACCACCCTTTTACCTCCTTAAAACTCGCGAATATCGATTCCATGACTCTAAGAGAGAACTGTTGTACCCGTTCAATCTCATTCAAAACCTCTACTAACCATTCAAAAAAAAAAAATACAAGCAATAAAAAAATGTAAGTCTCAGAATAATAGAGGTGTCTTTTGATAGAATTTTTAGAAAAAAGAGATAAAAAAAACTGTGACCCCATTTCAAGTATGCTCAAAGTTCAAGTTTTAAAAATTTTAAAAACAGAATAATTTTAAAATATGAGAATACATAATTAATTATTTTATAAGAAGAAAAAATCAGTTCATCGAAATTTTAAGAATGAACTTTTATATTAAAACCATTCTTACTCATTCATACTATAACTATATGCAACACTATATATGTATAGTATAGAATACTATATACCATTATACATAGTATACTATATACCATTATACATAGTATACTATATAGTATACAATATACATTACACATAGTATACAATATACCTGTATACATAGTATACTATATACCAGTATTCATAGTATACAATATACCAGTATACCTAGTATACTATATACCAGTATTCATAGTATACAATATACCAGTATACCTAGTATACTATATAACAGTATACATAGTATACTATATAACAGTATACATAGTATACTATATAACAGTATACATAGTATACTATATAACAGTATACTATATAACAGTATACTATATAACAGTATACATAGTATACTATATAACAGTATACATAGTATACTATGTAACAGTATACCCAGTATACTATGTAACAGTATACCCAGTATACTATGTAACAGTATACCCAGTATACTATGTAACAGTATACCCAGTATACTATGTAACAGTATACCCAGTATACTATGTGACAGTATACCCAGTATACTATGTGACAGTATACCCAGTATACTATGTGACAGTATACCCAGTATACTATGTGACAGTATACCTAGTATACTATGTGACAGTATACATAGTATACTATGTGACAGTATACATAGTATACTATGTGACAGTATACATAGTATACTATGTGACAGTATACATAGTATACTATGTGACAGTATACATAGTATACTATGTGACAGTATACATAGTATACTATACTACATACCAGTATACCTAGTATACTATATAAACAGTATACCTGGTATACTATATAAACAGTATAAATGGTATACTATATAAACAGTATACCTGGTATACTATATAAACAGTATACCTGGTATACTATATAAACAGTATACCTGGTATACTATATAAACAGTATACCTGGTATACTATATAACAGTATACATAGTATACTATTGTATTTTTTTATAGTATACTATATACCAATATAGTATACTATATACCAGTATACATATTACACATATATTCTACACTTTATACTAAAAAAAAAAAAAAAAAAAACAAGAATTACCTGTCACATGCATTTGACAAGTGATGTTTGGAAAATAACATAAACCACGTTAGTGAAGAAAGAATCCCATGAAATTCCCTAAAATAGTACATATTGGTAATCGGAATATGAATGATATATAAATTTATAATATTGTTGAATTCAAAAAAAGTTAATCATGATGCCAATAAAAATAAAATACGTCTGAATAAAAGAATTCCCCACAGAAATAAAATAAAAGGATGTGCCTTGCGGATTCTGAGTTCATTTTTTATGAATTTTCACCCAATTTTCGTTTTTTCCCTAGAATACTTTATGGGTCGATTTGACCTGGGAATCAAAAGGGTTTTTTTTTTCTTTTGAGATGCGTTTTTGGATCTGGCATGTGATGTTTTAAACAAAAAGAAGGGGAAAAAAAAAAAAAAAAAGTAAAAAGAATCATGGTGACAGAACAACGGTTTCAATTTCAGTGGAAAAAGAACTCTCTTGCAGCTGGGTTTCAGTGGAGAGTGAACTAAAAATTAGGGGAGTGAAGATAAGCGACCTCAAGTCACAGGTGCTTAAAAAACGGACGCTTAGGCCTCTTTTCAATAGGTGGGTTCCCTCATTTTATGTTTTCTTTTAATTATCGTGAAAAAAGTAAAAAAAAACAACTTTTATGGGAGCTTTAAAAAAGTAGCCTCAATAAAGTCTTTTCTTTATGTCCACCTTACATAAATCCCCCCTGAAATTCCGGCTGTCGCCAAGGTGCTTCTAGACGGCTTTCCGGCTAATAACTGAGGCTAAAAATTAATTTAAAAATATTCAAGGAAAAAGATACTAGAAATTTGCTACTAGGACGACGACTACGACGGTACAAATGACGACTACGACGATATGACGACTATGAGGATACAATGACTACGAGGATACGACGACTACTAGGATACGACGACTACGAGGATACGATGACTACGACGAGACGACGGCTGCGAAGAACACGACGACTAAAACGATCCGACGACTACGAGGATATGACGACTACGAAGATACGACGACCACGACGAGATGACTACGACGATACGAAGACTGCGAAGAACACGACGACTACGACGATACGACGACTACGAGGATACGACGACTACTATGATACGACGACTACTAAGATACGACGACTACGAGGATATGACGAGACGACGACTGCGAAGAACACGACGACTACGACGAGATGGCTACTAGTATACGATGACTACGAGGATACGACGACTACGAGGATAAGACGACTACGACAATACGACTGCTGCGAAGAACACGACGACTACGAGGATACGACGACGACTACGACGAGATGACTACGACGATACGAAGACTGCGAAGAACACGACGACTACGCCGAGATGACTACGACGATACGACGACTACAACTATACGACGAAAACACGAATGATACGATGGCTATGAGGATACGACGACTACTACTACAACGATACGACGACTACAACTATACGACGAAAACACGAATGATACGATGGCTATGAGGATACGACGACTACTACCACAACGATACGGCGACTACGAGGATATGACGAGACGACGACTGCGAAGAACACGACGACTACGACGAGATGGCTACTAGTATACGATGACTACGAGGATACGACGACTACGAGGATAAGACGACTACGACAATACGACTGCTGCGAAGAACACGACGACTACGAGGATACGACGACGACTACGACGATACGAAGACTGCGAAGAACACGACGACTACGACGATACGACGACTACAACTATACGACGAAAACACGAATGATACGATGGCTATGAGGATACGACGACTACTACTACAACGATACGACGACTACAACTATACGACGAAAACACGAATGATACGATGGCTATGAGGATACGACGACTACAACCACAACGATACGGTGACTACGAGGATATGACGAGACGACGACTGCGAAGAACACGACGACTACGACGAGATGGCTACTAGTATACGATGACTACGAGGATACGACGACTACGAGGATACGACGACGACTACGACGAGATGACTACGACGATACGAAGACTGCGAAGAACACGACGACTACGACGAGATGACTACGACGATACGACGACTACAACTATACGACGAAAACATGAATGATACGATGGCTATGAGGATACGACGACTACTACTACAACGATACGACGACTACAACTATACGACGAAAACAAGAATGATACGATAGCTATGAGGATACGACGACTACTACCACAACGATACGGCGACTACGAGGATATGACGAGACGACGACTGCTAAGAACACGACGACTTCGACAATTACGACGACGACAACAACACAATATAAAATTAAGAGTTTTTTAAAAACCTTGCTAAAAGTTTTACAATTCAAGGACTTAAGAATTAGGGTCCTAGTTAAGACTTTAGCCGTAATGCCATGACAAGGCGAACTATTTCCGACTAAAGCTAATCTAACTTGCTCTTCCATTATTCTTCCGTTACCACGTCTTATTTAAACCTAAAGTAAAATGGAAGCAAATTTAAAAGGTTTTTGTTAAAAAAAGATCTTTTGAATTCATAATTAAGTAAATTACTTTATCACACAGTCTTTCCCACGTAACGCCCCAACCTCCCACCTTAAAATCCATAAAATTGAGTTAGGGGGGGCTAATTTTTATGTCAAATCTACATAATTTCCCGAGGATCTCAGCACTTACCACATCTTTCCTTTAAGCCCAGTTGAATTATGTAATTCTGAACTTAGATATTTCAAATAAAAACCCTTATTTTCTATTTCAGATTTTTTAATTTTAAGTTCTCAAAAAAGAGACCTTTGATAACTTTTTAAAAAAATCAATAATTTTTGTTTTTTACTTCTAAAATCCGTTTCAAATTTAGTTAGTATCCTTCTTTTACCTTTATTTATACCCACTTAAATCAACCCTAACTCAATTTTATGGATTTTAAGGTGGGTGGTCACGTCAGGTGGGACACGCTGTATAATAAAGCGATTATACAGTAAGATGTTTATTTTTAATTAATTTAAGTACATAAGTAATCAATTAATTATTTTAATCTTCACTGAAAGAAAACCTCTTGCTTCGACACATAATCTTATTATATGAATAAAAGCTTTTATTGCTTAAGGCAATTTGAGATTTCTTTTCGTGTTTTCCCTCTTCCTCGTTGAAAAAGTGACAGATTATGACTTTATTTTAAATTAATTTTTTTTTCCTTGTTTTCTATTGTGAATTTTATAATCTTATAGAAATAAACGAATGATAAAAATAGTTTTAAAATTCAATTTCTTGCTTGTTTGTTTGATCCTTTAATTGGTTTTTTTCTGATTGTTGAAAAATAAATATAAAATGATTATATTTCGTGGGAGTTAATTGCTCTCTGGCAATAATGAAACCAATAACTTTCATGATGTTTGCACGTCCCGTATTTGAACACGTAGTGGTCACCACGTGGAGTCATTACGATTCCAAAGTATCCTCTCATTTTTCATTCTTTTACCAATTCAGCTTTCATAATTCACATCGAAATTCCATTCGAACGTTTCGAAACAATCGTTTAAAACTATGAAGGCAAATAGTTGTTAGACAGGGTGATTTATATATGAGTAAAGAGGGTAAAAATGAAGGTAGTATAAGAACATGACGTTATAAGTTTTTTTAGGGTCAGCTCATAGCGCCAATGGTCATATTTTTTCGTGTAACGGCCCTACACGATTGCTATACAAGATGAAAAAAAAAACGAATGATTTTTTGCGTTATGTAAAATTGTTTTCTCGTTTCCCTATACATTGCAGATACATGTCAATTATAAATTATGCAAGCCTATTAGTAGTTTGGTATAAAAGTTCTCAGAAAAAAAAATTTTTTTTTACCTTTTATAAATTCATCGCTAATTATGTTTTTCTTAACTGTTTCTTTATAAGCATGAAAAATGTTTGCAAATATCAGGGGTTGTGACATTATAAAAAAGGTGGGTTGGAGATAGGTATATTTGACAAAGTTTAAGAGATAAAGATCGTTTTAAAAGAAGAGCAAGAGAAAGTTTCGTCTGAGAGAAGACGAAAAAGAAAAAAAATCCCAACTTGAGTTTAAAAGCCACATTTTTCTTTGTTTCATTGAAGAAGCTCACTCTAAACTCGAAAAATAATGTTTTTTTTTTTTTTTTTTTTTTTTTTTTTTTTTTTTTTTTTCTTAATAGGAAACACGAATCGTTAACGCCTAGAGGCGAGATTTCCAAACGGATTCGGCGAGAATATTGGGTGGTCCAGATGGCCCTAAAAGCCTCATCTGAAAGCGATTGAAACACATTTTCGAAAAAAAAAAAAAAAAAAAAAAAAAAAAAAAAAAAAAAAAAAAAAATATATATATATATATATATATATATATATATATATATATATTATATATATATATATTATATATATATAATACTATACATATATACATATATATATTGCAATATTCTTCTATTAAACAATGATGCAAAATGTATCATTGTTTCTCATTTTAAGGTACATATTATACTTAAAAACTTTATAGCCGGTTATTTGCATTTATGATGTGTCACGATGCTGGCATTATTAATTAAAAAAAAAATTGAGAGAAGCACTGAGCATGTAACATAATTATCAGTGACAACTCTCGGTTTATTCGTTCATTACATTAAATTAATTAATTAAATAAACAAAAAATGTCAAATAAAAAGCTTACCTTGGACAGCAACTACAAGAAATCCAAGTGCGAATATAAGCGTGAAAAAAAATCGAGACATTTTCGAAAAATTTATAAAGACGTTCGATTTTGAATGAAATTCATTTCTCGGACCGCGTGACGGTTACAACGAAACTGACAGTCTGGAGTTCCGACGTCGACTTATAACGCCCCCTCGAAAAACTGCCCTGCGCAATCCGGGCATCAACGAGAAAACCTCCCTTAGCCGCTGCTCATTCAGGCATTCACACCCACCCTATTTTCCCAAACCCTTCTACTCCTAATTACTTACGCTTAACTAAGCAATTAAGGAAATTCTAGGGGTTTTTTTTTTGTCCTTACATTAAGAGGAAACCATCTCCAGGACTGTCGGGTCCAACTTGATTTAAAAAAACTAAAGATCGGGGGGAAAAAAGATGAAAGTCACTTTAGAGTCGATTTTGAGATGTTTGCGCTATCTAGGGTGTATGAAGGAGTACTATCATCTGGTAGAACAACAAGGGGAAAAATAGATGAATGTCACAAGCATTACAATAGGATATTACAAAAGGATTATTAGACAACAAACTTTTTTTTTTTTTTTTTTTTTTTTTTTTTTTTTTTTTTTTTTTTTTTTTTTTAATTTTTTTTAAAATTGCTTTTTGGTCACTTTCATCTTTTTTCCCCCTGGTTCATAGAATGGTGTTTTGAAGCCATAGGTACAACTTAAAAAATTGCAGGTTCGAAGGTATACGATGAAAGAAAACAAAATGGAGTTTAGGATTAGAAAACGTTTCTGTGGGCAACACTTTTGCAATACCGGACGGTCACGAAGGTTTAGCCTAACGTTGAAACTTTTTTTTTCTCGACTTTTAACTACATTCTACAGAACGTGTTTAGCTTATAAACGATGTATACACGTCTGGTGCTTCCTCTTCCAAAATTTCCTCAAAAAAGGTGCTCGTAATAATAAAAATAATATTTAAAAAAAATGGGGGTATATTTTTACGTTTTAAAAACTTAACCGTCTTATCACGTTTCATCTGAATTTAAGCAAGAAAAAAAAGTTCTTGATTTTACAAAAGTTTCAATTAGGTACTCACCCAAATTAGTCCCATTGTTTCTTTTTAAAAAAAAATGTACACGATTCAAAGAAATATCCATTTTAAACTGTAAAAGTAATTAATTAACAGGGGCATAAGCGAGTCAATGAAGAACATGAAGAGTTTAGGACTTCGGAGATTTTTAAAAAAATTTTATTTATTGTTTCCCCTAAGTGTATTATTTGTATATAAAGGATAAAAGCCCTGACAAAGGGGTTTTTTAAAAATATTTTTTTACGATTTTAATGGAATTATTAACAATTCTGGAAAGTTTTAATTTTCTTCCTTTGGGATTTCGTGCCTCCTAAACGGCTGAATGATATGAATGAAATTTTTTTCCCACGTGTTGATGTATCATATTCACGAAGCCCTGACGGAGCTGCAGATTTTTAATGTTTTAAAGAACTAGATCACGTGACCACAGAAAAAATCGGAAAACACCTTCGCGCAGAGCTGTGATATAGCAATTAATAAAAGAGAAGTTTCGCGATCCAACGAAAGCGAAAATGTATTGATTCAGTCATGGGGATCGACCCAGATGCTGTCCTTAATTAGTACCTTTGAGAGTTATTATTATTGTATTTTAAAGTTGACAATCCCAACAGAAAAATACAATTCCGCATTAATAGGGGATAGTCATGATATGGACAGTAGGAAAAAAGATGACAAAACGTACATCAACGGGGAAGCGACCATTCTCACCAGTCACTGCACACCTTAGCCGATACGATCTTATATTAGGGAGACGTGTTCATATTTCTGAATAAATCTGGATGTTTTAAGCGATTTTTCTAACCAAAGGTTGGAATAATTTATTTATTGTTAACGGTTCGCCCGTTTCCCGACTAGGCCAAAAGGCCGTTCGTATATGCCTAAGCCAGAACACAATAAACCGGCTTTTCCTTCCACTCTGATTGGCCCCTTCATCATTCAATGGTTCCATAAGGGAACTTCAAAAGTACACAATTTTATTTTTCGTTTTGCTCAAAATTGAGTTATTTTTTTTTTGGATCTAGAATCGAAAAAAAAAAGATATCTGATGCTACATGACCCATGACCTCGCCTTGTGAGTAGGGAGAAAGGCGTTGAGTCATCACAAGAAGGGAGTTCAAGTAGGGCGTACCTACGCCCTTTTTTCCTTGGCTTTTACATTAGGGAGCTTAGAGAGAAGGTCCCGGTACATATTTTCCCGCCATTTCTTGGTATTTAAGTTTCTTTTCGTCATTAATTTCGTAATTTTAAACTAATTGAACTGTTATAATGAAATCAGGTACTGATTTTAATCATCCTCTAGTGTGAAACTTGTTAACTACTCCTGATACAAGAATAAAATGAGTAGCTGAAAGTGTCAAGCATCCGTATAATATAATTTGCAAGCAGGAACTAAGGTTGTCTAACCTATATATCAGCCGTTAAGATTTTTTGTGTTGCAATCCTGCTGCCATCTACAGGAACTGAATGGCTTTACCGCCTTTGCCTCAGCCAATATCAATTTAGACTTAAGAGGTTTAAAGGGTGAAAAATAAATAATTTTTTTCAAATTAATGCTTTTCATTATTAGCCAGCAATAAGTAGGAATGTTTATATGGAAAATAATCTTAGCAGGTAACATAAATTTTTATTTCATAAAAAAAAGGTTCCATGTGTATAAAAGATTAATACAAAAATACAAACAAATAGAAATGAGAACGTTTTTTGAAGACACTTAATGAGATTTAAAGAAGAAAAGAGCTAAACATTGCCACTTGAAGTAATATTAGTTAATAGTTCGTCCGTTTCATTAGAATCAGTTTGAAATTTGACGGCTTTCGCCATAGCAATGATGACGTCGGTTTCTGAAGGCGTTTTCGTTTTATCAGCAAGTAAGCATTCAGTGAGACTTTTGTTGCTGGCGGAGTCTTCACTATTACTTCTAGAAACATTTCTTTTGTGGACATTATTCTGTTGAGAAACGGTTTCTTCTATGGGTTGATGCTCAAAAGTGTTGGAGAAAGGTAATATTTTAAAGGAGGGGTTTTCCATGTAAGCCTCGTATTCTCCGTGGTTTTCATCGAAGGAAAGTTCGCAGTAGTTTTCGACCATTTCCGCCTCCATTTTTAATGAGAAAACATTTATTTTTGCTTCATTAATGGCCAATTCGAACAATGCTAGGTTATTGAGGTCTGAATGTTTGTCGATGTTGCTCGTAGATTGTTCGAACGTTTTCCAACCCTCCGAACGGCATTTTGAGCGGCATTCTTTACAGTCGCCGAACTTGGTCATTTCTGAGGCACGCGATCGCTGGACATGAAACGTAAAGACCTTTCCCCTTTCGCCAACGCTATTTCAGAGACGAGTTCTTGACTTCGTTTTGTGAGAGCGTCTATTCGTTCTGTTGCTCAAAAATTATCGCACGCAATTGCATATTTTCATCATGTAATTGAAAACAATCCGAATGAGGCTGATAAATAAATAAATAAATAAAAAAAAATATATTATATATATATATATATATATATATCTATATATATATATATATATACATAATACTTGTTTTTAAAGTATACTAACAAGATATTGTTTTTCATCATGGAATGACTCATCAGGGCTTGTATCTCGGAAAATATTTGGCGTATCTGGAGGCAAGCTGACGTCCGTTTTGGCAAAACTGAGATGTAAAAAATGGAGCTAAAAAGACAAAATATTGACACGAAAGTTCAAAGAAAGAAAAAAAATAGTTTACAGCTATTCCTGATAGGTCCTCGGCCATTTTTCAAATGATTTCCTTTCATTAAGATTACGCCGTGGTTTGTACAAGGCTTTCTTTTCTTGTACGAACTGTAAATATTCTTCGGCAACATTTTTGATCTACTCCTTACATTATAAATATGATTATGCTTTTTTTTATAACTATACCTCATTAGCCATTGAGGGACTTTATTGGAAGAAGACATGGAATATTGAGAAAATGAAGTAAGCTTGGATTCCAGCTCGGTTTCTCTTCTAGCCAAATCTTTTTCTTTCTCCTGAAATAATGAAACAAATCAAATATGAAAATACAAAATGGAAAGAATAAAACCATTTTTAATACTACAATATGTTAGTAATCGTATTTATTACTATTTAGTTGAATTAATGTAGTAGAATATTGCAAATTAGCAAAAAATTTTTTTGCTTACCTCAACGACACTCATATGTTCTTTCAGCTCATAGAAATAATTCGTCAATTTATCTGTGTATTCTAAAAGTATTTTTTCCTCTGTGGAATTCGCTTTTTGCAAGCAATCTTTTTGTGCGGACATATGTCGTTCGAATTCTGAAAGAATGCCGAGCAACTTATCTTGTCTACTTTTATAAACGTTGAGCATTTTATCGTATTTTTCGGCTTCTTTAGTTTTGTTCCGGGCAAGCTCCGCTTTGTACAACCTAAAAATAAATATTAAAATTAAAAGAAACAATAAATAATAAAAAAATTACTTATTAGCTTGATTTTGGAGTGCTTTTAGTTCCTGAACTTTACAGAACGTTTTTGTCACGATAGTTTTAAACTCATTTTTATGCTGAGACAAATGTGACATGATTTGATTTTGCTCTTCAAAGTCATAATCCTTTTTCATAGTCTACAAAAAAAAATTCATATCTCAAGATTAGCTCTAAATTAGGGCAAAGTAACAAGAGTCAATGGAAATCCTGATAGAATCAAAACTTTCAGAACATACAAGATAGGTTATACTTGAAAAATGATAAATACCATGAGTCGACAAGCTGTACAACAAGCATAACAGTAAGGAGAGAACCATTTTTATCTTGATAAATCTTTTCAAATATCCTTCGCCATTTCGCCCTCAGGGTGAATATTAAACGTATTTAAAATATAGAAGACATCGGATGATTCCTATTAAAGGTTCATCAACTCCTATTAGAGATTCCTCGTTTATCAATTTGGAAGGAAAGATTTCAAACGACTGAAGTTTCCAAGTGAAGAAGCTATCTATATATAATAATAATAATAAAATAAAATAAAAAGTAAAATTAAAAACCGGTATGGAGGGGCGCACCCCATAACTCGAACTTTCTCAAAAAGTTGATGCTCTAAGATCGCTCTACAAACACTAATTTACCAAAGTTACAATTTTGGGGAGGACATTGATTTTTTTTTAAATTAAAAATTAAAAATACGGGGTCTCCTTGACCCCTTCCCGAAAACCCGGGTTCGACGGTAATACAACAACTTTCTTTTTGAGAAAGTTAATAATTTCATTTTGTAAATTAAATTACCTCTGTACAAAATACACAAATACTGAATTCCATTTTATTCTGAAGCAAAAAGTCGGCCACAAGAAGGCAAATGCATTCGTGGATTCTTGAGTACTGACGTGGGCGGAGAAAATGAGTGATGGTCCAGCGAAGTAACAATTAGCCCTCTAAAATAAGACCTCAGTTTGCTCACGTTCCACTACCATAGAGCCTAAAACAAGACAAATAAATTATATTATAAATACACATACAAAAACAACAACAACAACAACAACAAAAAACAACAACATATACATACAAAATATATATATATATATATATATATATATATATATATACTGTTATGCCCAGGGGGGCCAACACAAAACACAGAGGGGCGGGGAGGGACCAAGCATACAAGGGAGGGAAAAGGGTACAAAAAGGTGAAACAAAATAAACAACCACACAGGAAAAGACAAAGACAAAATCTAACTCGGCGATGCCCCCAGTCGTAGCCTGGCTGGCAATCGCCGAGAGATTAAGGAACCAGAGCATCCACCACCGCATAGATACCGTGGCCTTCCCCCGGAGTTGGGACCGGGTTATTTGTGCCGTCCTTTTTTATGTTTACTTTTTATCTATCTGTCCATCCTTTGTCCGCGTCTCTTCTTCTGCCAGAGCATTCACCTTCCGTTTACCGTGGCTTTCTGGAGTGAGGGGTGAGGCCTCACCAAAGCGCTTAAACTCCCAAGCCCTGGTCCCAACTCCGGGGGAGGCCACGGTATCTATGCGGTGGTGGATGCTCTGGTTCCTTAATCTCTCGGCGATTGCCAGCCAGGCTACGACTGGGGGCATCGCCGAGTTAGATTTTGTCTTTGTCTTTTCCTGTGTGGTTGTTTTTTTGTTTCACCTTTTTGTACCCTTTTCCCTCCCTTGTATGCTTGGTCCCTCCCCGCCCCTCTGTGTTTTGTGTTGGCCCCCCTGGGCATAACAGTGTAACCTTCCCGAACCGGGACTTTTCACTTCATAATATTGGTATATATATATATATATATGTTACAGTTAAAACCCGAAATCAGTCAGAACTAGTTTTAACTAGTCAAAACTAGTTTTCACTAACGCCTTTTGTGTAAACTAGTTTAGACTAGTTAAAACTAGTTTTGACTGCAATCGTGAGGTGATTTTAGTTAAAACTAGTTTTTACTGGAAAGATCTCATTGGGAATTTAGTTTTCGCATTTTGACCTCCTCGGCCGCTCTCGAGTCTGAGAGCAGAAATTATTAATCATGTTTTATGTTATTAATCTTATGATACTTTGCTACGTAGCTATGACAAGTTATACCTACCTAGGTTCAGCACCATAATGGTGTTCACAAAATACGACATAGGTACCTAATCTCTTACTTTTCACCTTAAACTGGGGACAGCAAAAGAGCTAATCGGTCCGGAGCATTGCTTCGGAGAGGAGAAAAATATCACTCTAGTCTAGCTATCAAACTCTCCGCACAACTCTCCGAGCTTTGCACGCGAGATGAAAAAACATCCTTATAAGTTATCAAACTTGCTGCATATTGGTTGGGAGGTTTGCTCGCGAGAGAAAAAAAAAATCCCTCTACAGTTATCGAAGTTGCTGCGTATTGGTTGGGAGCTTTGCTCGCGAGAGGAAAAAATATCCCTCTACAGTTATCAAACTTGATGCATATTGTTTGGGAGCTTTGCTCGCGAGAAGAAAAAAATATCCCTCTACAGTTATCAATCGTGCTCCACGTTGGTTCGGGGCCTTGCTCACGAGTAGAAAAATATCAAAACGAGTAGAAAAATAATATAGGACATCGAGATGTCCTATTAGCTGAATATTGCTTGAGAACTTTGAAGAGAAGAACTTTGTTACAACATTAAAGAAATATCCCTCAAGGTACATATTGTATTACGTGCTTCATATTGCTCTTAGGCTGGTTTAGGGGAAACGGTAATATAATGAACTGTCAAGATTTAGCTTCTATAATTTGGTACCTACTACATATACTTTTTGTTTTATTCCAGACTTTAACTTTTTCGAAATTCCCATATTCACTAAGAAGAACTAGTTTTGACTGAATTCTAGTTTTAACGTTGAGCCTTATTAGTGAATTCTAGTTTTCACTAGAAAAGAATCAGTTAAAACTAGAATTCCCTAAATGTCTCCTAGTTAATACTAGTTTTGGTCTGATTCAGTTAGTGAATACTAGTTTTAACTATCTAAACTAGTTTTCACAAAAGTGGTTAGTGAAAACTAGTTTTGACTAGTTAAAACACTAGTTCTGACTGATTTCGGGTTTTAACTGTAACATATATATATATATATAATATATATATATATATTATATATATATATATATATATATAGTATATATATATCTCGAACAAACGATAATTAATGATAAACATCAACAATGAACCATCTACCATCTCAGAATAAGGCACACGCGATTCGCTACGTGAAACACCCTAGGCTCTCTGGCTTTACAAGGCCAAGTGTCCCTCGAGAGAGCAGAAAGAAGACTGCCGGCGGGCATCCTAGTCCCCCAGTCCTTTTCTCTCTCTGCTCTCAGGGTGAATCACTGAGGATCTGTTAGATAGTAGCGATAGCTGCTCCTGATTCTGTGATAGTCGTTTACCTGATTCCATATATAAATAAATTTTATCATATACATTATTATTTATATTATGAAAATTACCAGTCAGCAAGTCTTTTCTTTGAAGTTTTCTTGGGTAAATTCGACTTTTGGAATTAAGTGTTCGAATGAGGATTGCTTGGAGGCGGGTGTTATTAGATTGCTTTTGTCGCACTGAGTTCTAGCAGAGTCGCTCGAGGGCAAACATGATGTAGCAGAGATGCAACTTTTTTTCCGCTTGGTTCGATTTGAAGAACTCGATTTTAAAGGTAAGTTTTCCTCTTTGAATGCATCGAAATCCACTTCTATGATGTCGCTGCCGCTTGAAGAATCATAATTTAAATCGTCCACTTTGTTCAGCGAAGCTTCGTCCGTTTCGTCTTTATTCCTACATGAGAAGACATGAATTATAGGAACAGGACTTCAAAAAATGTTAAACAGAAGTTTAAAAATGGAGACTAAAAAATCAATGGGCAAATTTTGAGGTTTATACCTGGTTGCGAAAGGATGGGTGATGTTTGTAAGGTTAAATGTGCAGTTCAATGTGCAATAGTAGTTTAAAATGAGCTATTTACGGGTTTCCAAAAACTTCATTATTTCACGCCTCGTCCGAGCTGCTTTGTTGAAAACTTCAAAATCGGTTTCGATTTCAGGAGAAGAGTTTTCCAAATTGGCTTCGAGGAGCTGCAATCTTTTTGCTATGTAATTGTCGATATCGAGATTGATTCCTTTGTTGGACGAATGAGAACTCCCAACTCGCTCTTTCCGCTCACTTTTCTTCGAGTTCGAGCAGCTTTTGTCCAGCGTTTCTGTTTCGTTCCTGGAAAATGTCCAAGGTTTAAAATGATTAGAAATTTGCTATTCATTGAACCTAGGGGTCTCATTGACCCGAGGGCTCTTCTTGAAACTAAGGGTCACCATGACCCTATGGAATCTCCTTGAACCTAAGGGTCTCCATGACCCTAAGGG
Source organism: Orius laevigatus (assembly GCA_018703685.1). Lineage (NCBI taxonomy): Eukaryota > Metazoa > Arthropoda > Insecta > Hemiptera > Anthocoridae > Orius > Orius laevigatus. The sequence continues at coordinate 62,271 of JAGWEN010000672.1, forward strand.
GTCCCCCTTGACCCTAAGGGGTCTTCTTAAACCTAAGGGTCACCATGACCCTAAGGGATTCTCTTGGTTCTAAGGGGTCTCCTTGACCCTAGGGGTCTTTTTGAACCTAGGGGTCACCATGACCCTAAGGGATCTTCTTAAACCTAACGGTCACCATGACCCTAAGGGATCCCCTTGGGTCCTAAGGGGTCTTCTTGAGCCTAAGGGTCACCAATCTCCTTGACCCTAAGGGGTCTTTTGAACCTAGGGGTCTCCATGACCCTAAAGGGTCTTTTTGAACCTAGGGGTCACCATGACCCTAAGGGCTCTTCTTAAACCTAAGAGGTCTCCCTGACCCTAAGGGCTCGTCTTAAACCTAAGATCTCCTTGACTGTATGGGCTCTCCTTAACCTAAGGGACACCATGACCCTATTGGTCTCTTCGACCCTAAGGGATCTCCTAGAACCTAAGGGGTCTACTTGACCCTAAGGGTTTTTGAACACAGGGGGTCACCATGACCCTAAGGGCTCTTCTTAAACCTAAGGGTCACCCTGACCCTAAGGACTCGTCTTAAACCTAAGGGGTCTACTTGACCCTAAGGGCTCTCCTTAAACCTAAGGGTCACCATGACCCTAAGCGGACCCCTTGACCCTAAGGGTTTTTTTTAAACATAGGGGTCACCATGACCCTAAGGGCTCTTCTTAAACCTAAGGGTCTCCCTGACCCTAAGGGCTCTCCTTAAACCTAAGGAACACCATGACCCTAATTGGTCTCTTCGACCCCAAGGGATCTCCTAGAACCTAAGGGGTCTACTTGACCCTAAGGGCTCTCCTGAAACCTACGGGTCAGGTCCCTTTGAGCCCAAGGGATCTTCTTGAACCTAAGGGGTTCCTGACCCTAAGGATCTCATGAAACCTAAGGGCTCTTCTTAATTCTAAGGGTCCACTCCTCACCCTAAGGGCTCTCCTTGACTTTATGGGCCCCCTTGACCCCAAGGGGTGTCATTGACCCTTCCTAAATCCTAACTTCAGCTAAGTATTCCAGTTTTTCTATAAATTCATCATCCAATCAAAATCCACCATCCCTTTCCACTCACCCCATTGGCAGACCAACGTTTCAATAAAAACAGGCGAATTCGTCAATATACAATTCTTCTACTTCAATTGAAAAAAATTAAACTTTAGAAAAATAATAATAAATTAAAAGAAAACAAAGAACATAAAAATCTCACCCAATAGATGTGACTTCATTAACGTCCGATTTGTTTTTTAATTGATTAATCAATGTTAGAATTCGAAATGTAAGAAATTAAATGAGAGAAAATATTAAAAGACAACAAAAAAACTTTTGATTTAAAACTTAAAATTTAAAGTATTTTTTATGCCAGACTTTTATGAGTCCGAAATAAAGGTCCGAGAGGCGGATTTCCA